>APFE031707998.1:8031-59770 GCA_000404065.3 Pinus taeda | reverse complement strand
ATCAATAAATAAAACATGGTCAACAACAAAATACGGGTCTCAGACACATTAAATAAATAACAAAATACTAAAAGGAGTTAAGAACGAATAAGATGATAAAATACTTAAGAAAACATGAAGGATCAAGAAATAAACTCTAATGAAGAATAAACCAACAACAAATACTATAAAAAGGACACCAATATAGACATAGATAAATAAACAAACAAAATAATCCAACCATCATCTCTATTCAAATTATTGGGTTTTTTTTTTTGCTGATTTCTAGGGCATCCCTCTATTTACGATGATGGAAATGGCTAACCCTAGTAACAACTTGGCCTCCTCAGTGTAGATGTGATGGTTAGATTTATCTGCATGTTCTGCCAAAGCAGAGGAGTGAGACCTTCTATGCTTGATGTCAGCGGCATGCTCGTTAATCCTTTGATTAATCGAGTGACTAGCTTAACCAATGTAAGGATTCCCACAAGAGCATGGGATAACATAAACACCCTTCATATTCTTGGGATCCATGGGGTGTTTTACATATCTAATGGAGCCTCGCATGGTATTTAAAGGCCTAAAGTTTGAAGCCACCTTATGTTTCCTTAGGATCCTCACAATCTTGTTAGTGGTCGCTTAGATAAAAGGAAGATGAACACCAGAAAATCAATCCTTGGTAACTTTCTTAGCACTAGGACATTTTTCAGCTCTGAGGAAAGCCTTAGTACATTAGCGTCTACTATACACATTATTAAAAAAACACTTATGAGATTTTCTCTCTTCATTAAAATGGTTTTCATCATAAACTCTTAAAGCTCTTCTCGCTAAAGTGTTGAGAACAATAAGCTTTTGAGTTGAAAAAAATGAGAATTTACATAATTTCTACTAAAAAACTTTTCTTAATTCATTATAATTAAAAAAAAACTGAATTAGTAAAATTGTAAAAATATTGATAAAAAATATTTTCATCATGAAATTATATTTACAATTTCAGTTTATTATATCTTTTCAAATTTTATAAAAATATTAATAGTTAACTTTTCATGCGAGAGAAGTCACATTGTTCCACCATAGTATGTACTTTCAAACTTCCATTATATCTTTACATACTCAATATTAATAATATAATTTTGATTCAAATTGTTATTTTTTAAAAATTATTTTGATAAATAAATAAATTTGATTCTTTAAAATATCTTAATAGGTTTAAATTATGAAAATTATATATATATCACATAAAATTTATATCCGATGAAAATATGTAAAGTCCATAACAACGATAAAGTTTTAATTTTTCATTCCTACAAAATTGAAATGTTAAATTCATGAGACAAGCGGATATTATTTGAAATTTGAAAAATTATCAATAAATATTTATTTGTAAATTTTGTTTAGAGTGTTTTTGAAGTCAAATTTATGTCTCATAATGTTTTTGTTGGCTGTTGTTCTTGCTTTCATTATCAAAATGACCAAAACCTCCCAACCAAATTAGGCACGACCATAATAACCAATTTCAAAGTACTTCACAAATGAGATACTCTACCCCATCTGAAAAAACTTGTGAATAATTGAGACTTCTCTCAATCTATAGCTTTCTTACTGATTTCCTCTTTCCTCACTACCTGCACTTCATTTCCTCAGTGAAAAAATTCCCCGTCTCAATAGTACTCCCTTAGTTTTATTTCCTTGGTCTACCACTTTTCTTCCTCGTTGTTACGTGGAGCCATACTTGCTATAGATTTGATCAAATCTTTTTATCCATATTTGATTTATGATTCTCCCTTTTATAATTTTTAATTGAGTCGGTTCATCTTTTAAGAGAATAGATTTTATATATGTAATTTTTTTATTATTTTTATTAATATTAATTGTATTCAAAATATTAAATTAATTTAATTTAATTTATAATTTTAATTTAATTATTTAATTATTTTATTTATTTAAACAATTGTAACATAATTTATATTTTCCTTTGATTAAGGATTTATCATTTGTATACATAAGGGTGATATACCACATAAATACCAAATTTAGTATATTTTCATTATATTTTACTAAGTGCGAATTTACTTTGATGATGGACTTATCAACCTAAGTTTAGATATTTTTCCATATTATTCATTATGTATACTATTGCAATAAATGCAGGCTACATATGTGTAGCTATCATATAGATGCCGCGTATGTATGCTAATATTCTCATTATGTTTGTAATTGAAGGTGGGACATTACAAAATATAAATTTGACATATAATTATGATGTTTCTCTGTGGGCTTGGCAGGAGCAGGCACTGTTCACCCTAGCCAATAAGATGCTTCCATTTTCATCCTCCTTGCAGAATTCAAAATGTGACATGTGGAAGTGTGAAGTGTTGAGAATGATAGTTTCAATAGTGACAAGGGAACCTCATACCTTATTTCCCCCTTCGTATGAATTTTTTTAGCTAGTTTTTAAGAGTTTTTAATTTGGGCTTTCATCTTTGTAACACACAATGCCACATCCACAAAAATTTTCCTTGATGGAATCCCTCTACAAGCATTTTGGGATTGGTTATCCAAATCATCCCGTCATCTTTTGCATTAGAAGTAATGCAGATCCTTCTTCCCCTATTCATAGATGGGTGTATCCTACTATGAAGACAAAGACAAAACTATAGTGAGGACATTGAATCTCTAACTACAACTTGGAGGATCATGGAGAGTAAATTGGCTGCACAACCTTAAACAATATACACATAGTACCACCACTAATACAAAAATTGGGCTTTTCATTTCATAAATATTATTTTTTTCCTAATATTCCAAATATTTTAAAACTATTATTTTATATTTTTCTGAATATCCAAATATTTCAATAAAAACTCCGACTTCAATTAAAAATAACGCATTTTATATATAATTTAATTATTGATATCAATATTATTTAAAATAAGTTCAATAATATATAAAAATGAAACAATGAAATTTAAATATATAAATCAAAATAATGAAGGAAGATACTCATTTCCGAGTTAAATTTTGTAAGATGAAAGAGTTTATTAAATTTGCAATACCATATAAGTGAAAATAAAAATGGCTTTATTTTCAACTGAATTTAATATTATTTAAAAGAAGTTTTTTATTTTAAAATATTGTTATACGGTTAACTATTTGAATATTTAAGTAAATTTATAATAATTTTAGAAATTTTTTTAATATAAATTAACACTTAAATCTTTTATACATTATGTGGTTTAATAAATATTAATTATGTGATTTAAAAATATATTTAATAAAATTATAAAGAAATAAACACTAATTATTATACAATTTAAAAATTATAAATGTTTTTAATATTATCATCTTATGTTTTCTCTTATTATTATAAAATTTAGATTCACAAAATATTCAAAAATACTAGTTTATCTAAATCTAAACAAGATTTCAATGAATTAAGCAAAGTCTTTTGGTAGAAATCACATAAGAGAATTTTTAGGCCCATGCCAAAAGGTGTGGCTCATCATCAATGCTTAATTTTTATTTCTATTTCCATTCTTGGTTCTTTTTAAGATAGTAAGTAATGATAATTCTACAAGATGGAGAAATAAATCTAGGCACCAGGTTCTTATTAAGTTAGTAAACAATGATAATTTTACAAGATGGAGAATTAGATCTAGGCACCAGGTTTTTTTTAAGTTAGTAAGCAATGATAATTCTATAGGTTGAAGAATTAGATCTAGGCACGAGATTAAACACATATAGTGAATTGAAAATACTAATTTGCATAAAATAAAATATTTATTAAAAAATCCCAAAAAATTTAATCGGGCCAATTTTCACAAAAGTAGTAAGTGAAGGTCAACTAAAATAATTGATAAATAAAATAATATCAAGAGTAAAACTCAAAGCTACCAATTAATTTAGACGTAGTCTAAAAATTATGGTTCTCTTCCCTGAAAGTTATGGAAATTTCAGCCATATTTGGACAAAATGTGGGAGACATTTTTGTAAATCCAAGTAAAAGCTGTCAAAATTCACAATTTTAGGTGCTCTAGACGTTTTTGATGGTGGTGAATCCATTTCCACCATCAAAGACGTGTTTCAAACATTGAATCTACAAGATTTTTTGAATTTTTTTGCCTGGATTACGGCCACTTCTGATTGTCCCGGTAATTCCTCCGCGTGCCTAGACAACTCCATTTAGATATATTAAATTAATTAAATAATTTTACTACTACTGCTACTAATTCAATAATAATAATAATAATAATAATTATTATTATTATTATTGTTATTGACCAAGAAAATAAAATACTAAATGAAAAAGTTAAGAATATTTTATAAAGGGTGAAAGAGACTAAATCAGTAATTTACATATTAAATGATAGTTTGAGAAAAAAAAATAATACTAACAGAAAAAATTTAATTAATTAAAGGATTACATAATGTAAAAATTAATTAATTAGAATAAAAAATGAAATAAAAATAAAAGTAGCTATAAATCTCAAGGCCAGAAAAAGGCAAACAAAGACATGAAAGGGGAAAATTAAACGATAAAAGACAAAAAGAATGGGACCCATTCATTAAATTGTCCAATAACTACATCTTGAATACATTCATAAGCTTCTATAAATGGTGGGATATCCCTACATCAAAATTTGTTTAGAAAATATAGTGAATTCCTATTCATAAATTAGTAAGCATAATTTGGATTTTTTTTTTGGATTTATTCATATTTATCTTCTAATAAATCAACTACAAGGAACTATACCTTCAATCATAGGGGCATTACCCTATCTTAGAACATTCTCCCTTAACGAAAATAGTCTCATACAGAGTATCCCTAAAAGCTTAGGTTATCTAAGCAATTTGATCACCCTTAGTTTGGATGAATACCAGTTAGATGTATGTATATCTACAGAGTTAAGTTTCATGGCAATACCACCAACCTCACCCTTTCTCAAGACCAACTATGTGGCTCCATACCCTATTCGTTAGGGCTCTTGCAACAACTTAGTTTGATATAGATATACTACGATATGGTTACAAGGATAATTCTCATTGAGATTAGCAATTATACTTCTTTGTATGATGTCTAGCTCCATAATAACTTACTACATGGTGTAATCCCTCCATAGCTTTGTCGATTGGAAAATCTAAGAGAGCTTAATTTGTTCAACAATATCTTAGTGGGAACATTTCACATGGTTTTTTACATTAGTAGTAATTTGTTTGTTCAAAAGTTTTATTTTTTCATATTTTTTTTTTTATCACTTAACTTTAAAGTAACACAATCACTTTGAATGAAACAAGCTAAACCTTTGTATTTATATTTTCCCCAGAATTGTTGTTGAATTTAGTTCCATTACTTCTTTCCAATTATAAATGCCCACCAAAAACTAACTCTTGCCTCAATCTTTGTTCCATAAACCACCAAGAAATATATATGTATTTTATATAAGATACGTCGAATAGGTACACCATGCTTTAATGGTTAAGAGCATGTGTTTCCTCCAATTTGATATTTGGTGAAGTCTCATACACCAATTCGATATCTGACTTGAAAATTGAATGAAAGAATCACTCCAGAGAGGTGGGTCCCTTTTCCCACAAACAAAGGGTCTGGCGGAGTCTCATACACCAATTTGATATCTGACTTGGAAATTGAATGAAAGAATACGTCCCTTGTCCCACAAACAAAGGGGTCACAGTGAAGTTCGTGATCTGCTCGGTGGCAACAGATCAGACTTGCCTGGTGGTGGCACAGTGAAGTTCCTAATCTGTTCATTGGCAGCAGATTGGACTTTCTTGGTGGTGGTCGATTGGAGTGTTCAGTTGGGCAAAATTGAACAACAGTTTGGAATCATATCTCCACGAGTCTCGCAAGCTCAATGGAATGAACTTCTCTAACTCGAAGTTCAAAATGCAAACTTTGCTTGAGAGTGTGAATGCATGGTTGATCATCTTGGGAAAGGAGCAGAGAATTGGAACACCAGCCCAAGAACAAGATTGGGATAAGAGAGCAACAAAGGCGAAAGTCATACTGAAGATGTTTGTCAAAGACAAAATTATCCCCCATATCAGAGATTGCAAGTCGACCGCAGATATATGGAACACAATCAAGAATCTGTACGTGACACAAAACACAAATCGTGTTCTGGCACTCAAGGGAAAATTGTTTGCGTTAAAGATGGATGAGAATGAATCTGTTGGTGAATTCATGGCCAGAGTCAAGGATCTGAGAGATAAATTGGGAGCCATTGGAGAGAAGGTATTAGATTCAGATTTGGTTACACTTACACTGAACAGAATGACTGATGAATATCAGACATTCATCTCAAGGCTGCCAGTGAGAGAGAAAGCCCCCTCGTTTGATGACATGACAGTGATTCTACTCCAGGAGGAGGAACGAAGGCAGAATCTGAAAACTTAGAATAATGACTTAGCTCTGATGGCGAAGAGGCGACAGTACATAGGAAAGCAGCACCAGCACCAATATCAGCATCAACAAATGCAGTAGCAGTAGCAAAAAGGGGCCAACTCTTTCCAAAAGAAATCATTCAGAGGTATGACTGATAATTATGTTAAGAGATGTTTTTACTGTGGGAAGCCTGGCCACCAGATTAAAGAATGCTATAAGAGGCTGGCGGATGAAAGAAAAGGAAAATAGAGGAAACATCAGGGGTGTTTTGCTGGAGAAGATGATGACCACAACCATGATCTTTGATCATTCACAGTCGACTGTGCACTTTCAAAATCAAAAGGAGATGAGGATAATATATGGTATGTCGATTCTGGCGCATCCTCGCATATGACCGGTAAGAAAGATTGTTTTGAGTTTCTTGAAGAGTCCGCATGTGGATCAAAAATTTACTTAGGTGATGACAGTGGGTATGAGATCAAAGGTTGTGGGGATATTCCTGTAAAGCTACCTAGTGGCAACATCAAACATCTCAAAAATGTTTTATATGTTCCAGGAATTAAAAAGAATTTGATCTATGTCTCTATGATAATAGACCAGGACGTGCAGGTGCAATTCTTCAAGAATGGGTGTGTCATTTAGGATAGCCAATTGGAGATAGTTGCAATAGGAGTACGCATGGGGAATTTGTACAGACTGGATGCAAGAAGCATTCCACGAGAAGTGATGGTTGCAGCAACATCAACAGCTGAAAATCTCTGGCATCAGAGATTTGGACATCTCATTTTACAAGATCTCATCTTACTCAAAAAGAAAGGTATAGTCGATGGTCTTCCTGCTTTACATAATATCAAACTGGAATGTGATGGATGTGCATTAGGGAAGATGCATAGAGATGATTTCCATTTGCATGTTAACAGAAAATAAAGAGACATCCTAGAACTAGTGCATACAGATATTTGTGGACCTGTGCAGACTAGGTCTTTAGGAGGTGCATACTACTTTCTACTGTTTACAGATGACTGCACTAGGTTCTCTTGGGTATATTTTTTAAGCAAAAAGAGTCAAGCTTTCCGATACTTTAAAGAATTCAAATCTATGATAGAGAACCAAACAGGAAAGAAGATAAAGATTCTCCGCTCGGATCAAGGGGGAGAATACAGGTTAGGTGAGTTCATGAACTTCTGCAAGCAGCATGGGATTATACAACAATTCACAGTGCCACACACTCCACAGCAGAATGGAGCAGCAGAACGCAAGAACAGGACCCTTTTGGAGTGTGCGAGAAGTATGCTTCAAGGTAAGGGTATTTCTAATGGTCTTTGGGCAGAAGTCATTAATACTGCTGTTTATTTGAAGAATAGGAGTCCCACCAAATGTCTAGGCTTCAAAACCCCCTTTGAAGCATTGTTTGGACTCAAACCAGCAGTCGGTCATTTAAGAATATTCGGATCTAAAGCTTTTGCTCATATACCAAAATCAGCTAGGAAAGAGCTAGACCCCAAAGCCTTGAAATGTATATTTGTAGGATATGGCACAGAGTATAAGGCATACAAGTTATATAATCCTTTGACTCATAAAGTGTTTTCAAGCAGAGATGTCATTTTTCATGAACAGAGAGAAGATGGAAAGGAAGACTCTAACAATGACATCGACATTCCATTCCTGATAGAACTGAACAGTGAAGAAGAAGAACAGCAGGAGCAGGAGCAGGAGCAGGAGCAAAAACAGGAAGAAGTAGCAACAAATAGTGTAATAAGTGATGATGCAGGCCCGGAGAGTGCTGAAATAGATAGAGTTGAGGTAACTCCTTTACCTAGAAGATCAGGTAGAAATATTAGACTACCTGCAAAATTCAGATACTATGCTTTAATGTCTAGGATTTATCATTTGTATGCATAAGGATGATATACCTACTAAATACCAAATTTAATATATTTTCATTATATTTTGCTAAGTGCGAATTTACATTGATGATGGATTTATTAACCTAAGTTTAGATATTTTTCCATATTATTCATTATGTATATTATTGCAAGAAATGGAGGTCACATATGTGTAGCTATCATATGGATGCCCCGTATGTATGCTAATATTCCCATTATGTTTGTAATTGAAGGTGGGACATTAGAAAATATAAATTTGACATATAATTATGATGTTTCTCTGTGGGCTTGGCGTGAGCAGGCACTGTTCACCCTAGCCAATAAGATGCTTCCATTTTCATCCTCCTTGCAGAATTCAAAATGTGACATGTGGAAGTGTGAAGTGTTGAGAATGATAGTTTCAATAGTGACAAGGGAACCTCATACCTTATTTCCCCCTTCGTATGAATTTTTTTAGCTAGTTTTCAAGAGTCTTTAATTTGGGCTTTCATCTCTATAACACACAATGCCACATCCACAAAAAGGTTCCTTGATCGAATCCGTCTACAAGCATTTTGGGATTGCTTATCCAAATCATCCTGTCATCTTCTGCATTAGAAGTAATGCAGATCCTTCTTCCCCTATTCATAAATGGGTGTATCCTACTATGAAGACAAAACTATAGTGAGGACATTGAATCTCTACCTACAACTTGAAGGGTCATGGAGAGTAAATTGGCTGCACAACCTTAAACAATATACACACATAGTACCACCACTAATACAAAAATTGGGTTTTTCATTTTATAAATATTATTTTTTTAATAATATTCCAAATATTTTAAAAATATTATTTTATATTTTTCTGAATATCCAAATATTTCAATAAAAACCCCGACTTCAATTAAAAATAACACATTATATATATAATTTAATTATTGATATCAATATTATTTAAAATAAGTTCAATAATATATAAAAATAAAACAATGAAATTTAAATATATAAATCAAAATAATGAAGGAAGATACTCATTTCCGAGTTAAATTTTGTAAGATGAAAGAGTTTATTAAATTTGCAATACCATATAAGTGAAAATAAAAATGGCTTTATTTTCAACTGAATTTAATATTATTTAAAAGAAGTTTTTATTTTAAAAATATTTGTTATTTAAAAGAAGTTTTATTTTAAAATATTTGTTATACGGTTAACTATTTGAATATTTTAAGTAAATTTATAATAATTTTAGAATATTTTTTTAATATAAATTAACACTTAATCTATTATATTATGTGGTTTAATAAATGATATTTAATAAAATTATAAAGAAATAAACACTAAATTATTATACAATTTTAAAAATTTTAAATATTTTTTAATATTATCTTATTAATGTTTTTTCCTCTTATTATTATAGAATTTAGATTCACAAAATATTCAAAAATACTAGTTTATCTAAATCTAAACAAGATTTCAATGAATTAAGCAAAGTCTTTCGGTAGAAATCACATAAGAGAATTTTTAGGTCCATGTCAAAAGGTGTGGCTCATCATCAATGAGTAATTTTTATTTCTATTTCCATTCTTGGTTCTTTTTAAGATAGTAAGTAATGATAATTCTACAAGATGGAGAAATAAATCTAGGCACTAGGTTCTTTTTAAGTTAGTAAACAATGATAATTTTACAAGATGGAGAATTAGATGTAGGCACCAGGTTTTTTTTAAGTTAGTAAGAAATGAAAATTCTATAGGTTGAAGAATTAGATCTAGGAATGAGATTAAACACATATAGTGAATTGAAAATACTAATTTGCATAAAATAAAATATTTATTAAAAAATCCCAAAAAAATTAATTGGGCCAATTTTCACAAAAGTAGTAAGTGAAGGTCCACTAAAATAATATCAAGAGTAAAACTCAAAGTTACCAGTTAATTTAGACGTAGTCTAAAAATTATGGTTCTTTTCCCTGAAAGTTATGGAAATTTCAGCCATATTTCGAAAAAAATGTGGGAGAGCTTTTTGTAAATCCAAGTAAAAGCTGTCAAAATTCACAATTTTAGGTGCTCTAGACGTTTTTGATGGTGGTGAATCCACTTCCACCATCAAAGACGTGTTTCAAACATTGAATCTACAATATTTTTTGAATTTTTTTGCCCAGATTCCGGCCACTTCTGATTGTTCCGGTAATCCCTCCGCATGCCTAGACAACTCCATTTAGATATATTAAATTAATTAAATAATTTTACTACTACTGCTACTAATTCAATAATAATAATAATAATTATTATTATTATTAATATTATTGACCAAGAAAATAAAATACTAAATGAAAAAGTCAAGAATATTTTATAAAGGGTGAAAGAGACTAAATCAGTAATTTACATATTAAATGATAGTTTGAGAAAAAAAAATAATACTAATAGAAAAAATTTAATTAATTAAAGGATTACATAATGTAAAAATTAATTAATTAGAATAAAAAATGAAATAAAAATAAAAGTAGCTATAAATCGCAAGGCCAGAAAAAGGCAAACAAAGACATGAAAGGGGAAAATTAAACAATAAAAGACAAAAAAAAATGGGACCCATTCATTAAATTGTCCAATAACTACATCTTGATTACATTCATAAGCTTCTCTAAATGGTGGGATATCCTTACATCAAAATTTCTTTAGAAAATATAGTGAATTCCTATTCATGAATTAGTAGGCATAATTTGTTTTCTTTTTTGGATTTATTCATATTTATCTTCTAATAAATCAACTACAAGGAACTATACCTTCCACCATAGGGGCATTACCCTATCTTAGAACATTCTCCCTTAACGAAAATAGTCTCATACAGAGTATCCCTAAAAGCTTAGGGTATCTAAGCAATTTGATCACCCTTAGTTTGGATGAATACCAGTTAGATGTATGTATATCTACAAAGTTAAGTTTCATGGCAATATCACCAACTTCACCCTTTCTCAAGACCAACTATGTGGCTCCATACCCTATTCGTTAGGGCTCCTGCAACAACTTAGTTTGATATAGATATACTACGATATGGTTACAAGGATAATTCTCATTGAGATTAGCAATTATACTTCTTTGTATGATGTCTAGCTCCATAATACATTACTACATGGTGTAATCCCTCCATAGCTTGGTCGATTGGAAAATCTAAGAGAGCTTAATTTGTTCAACAATAGCTTAGTGGGATCCACTCCACGGGAAATTGGTAACCGAAGCCTTTTTAAGGAGCTTGGCCTATACGATAGTGATCTAAGTAGAAAAATATTTGTGTGGATTACAAGCCTGCAACATTTGCATTTCTTGAGTCATGTGGAAAACTATCTTGTCACAGAAGTTCTAGTTGAGCTGGGGATGAAGAGCAGATTGAAATTCTTGGATTTGACAAGGAATCATTTGAATGGCACGATACCCCCACATCTCTTTGTAGGATGAAATTTGATGGTGTTAGACCTTGGGGGCAACCTTTTTGAAGGAGTTTTGGCTTTCTCCTTATTTAAAAAGAGTGGTCATCAACAATAACAATTTCAATGGAACAATACCAAATAATATAACTATCAACATAGGGATTTCATATTTGGACATGAAAATGAATAGATTGGAACGATCCACATCATCCAACCTTGGTCTTTGGGAGAAATATCACACTATACTTTACCAATTGTCAAAATAGTTTGCATTATTCCTATGGAGTTATGGAGCTAATTTGCAGGAAAAATGTTAGAAGTTGGCTTAAATGACTTATAGTTTCTAGCACAAGTAGCAATTGTCCTCCCCATAGTTTTCATATACAAGTAGGGACAACAAAATTGGTTCATTTTTCCCTACTTAACATGACTAGAGGTATACTCGGCATCACCCCAAATTAGAAACCTCAAATTCAGAGGTGCTTACTTAAGGGATATGGAAAGGCATTTCTTTGGCAAACATATGGCCATGTAAAGCTTAAAGGCTTCTGTGAATTGACCTTAATTTGGCTTACATCATTTTCATTTATTTTAGTCCAGCTAAAATTCTAATTTTTTGCAAAGTCTCCAACTTTGTAATTCAAATAACTAGGACTTTTCCTTCTCTATATTTACTATTTTGTTTTATTCTATCATTTTTATACCTATGGATCATATTTTATATCTCAATGGATTTGAAGCTTCTGTCTATTTCGCAAAACGTCTTGAGATAATATTTACCCTTACCTAGACTTTGAATCTTACATGTACTTAATAGATCTTACATGCCTAACATCTTATGTCTACCAAGCCTCCCTATTTATGTATACTTGTTACTTGAAGCTTAAACATGTTGGTTGAGGAATGCAAAGGTTTTCTTAACATATTCTATTTCCATCAGAATCTTGTATTCAGATAGAATTCCATAGCCATTTAGGATGGGAGAGCATTGGTCATCTACTATGTTGGTTCAATATTGTTTTTCCCATCTTAATATATATATATGTCAATATTTCTAGTGCCTTTTACGATAACAAGAATATTTGATTGTTGGTAACTTACTTCTATATATCATTAAAAATTGTTGTTGCTTTGCATATTTGTTTAACTCTCATTTTTTTGCTTCCAGTGAAGGATAACTTGAGTGGATACTTTGTTGGTTTTCTATTTTATTCTTCACATGAACATTTCACATGGTTTTTTACATTAGTAGTAATTTGTTTGTTCAAAAGTTTTATTTTTTCATATTTTTGTTTTTATCACGTAACTTTAAAGAAACACAATCACTTTGAATGACACAAGCTAAACCTTTGTATTTATATTTTCCCCAGAATTGTTGTTGAATTTAGTTCCATCACTTCTTTCCAATTATAAATGCCCACCAAAAACTAACTCCTGCCTCAATCTTTGTTCCATAAACCACCAAGAAATATATATGTATTTTATATAAGATACGTCGAATAGGTACACCACGCTTTAATGGTTAAGAGCATGTGTTTCCTCCAATTTGATATTTGGTGAAGTCTCATACACCAATTCGATATCTGACTTGAAAATTGAATGAAAGAATCACTCCAGAGAGGTGGGTCCCTTGTCCCACAAACAAAGGGTTCACAGTGAAGTCCGTGATCTGCTCGGTGGCAACAGATCGGACTTGCCTGGTGGTGGCACAGTGAAGTTCCTAATCTGTTCATTGGGAGCAGATTGGACTTGCTCGGTGGTGGTCGATTGGAGTGTTCAGTTGGGCGAAAATGAACAACAGTTTGGAATCATACCTCCACGAGTCTCGCAAGCTTGATGGAATGAACTTCTCTAACTCGAAGTTCAAAATGCAAACTTTGCCTGAGAGTGTGAATGCATGGTTGATCATCTTGGGAAAGGAGCAGAGAATTGGAACACTAGCCCAAGAACAAGATTGGGATAAGAGAGCAACAAAGGCGAAAGTCATATTGAAGATGTTTGTTAAAGACAACATTATCCCCCATATCAGAGATTGCAAGTCGGCCGCGGATATATGGAACACAATCAAGAATCTATACGTGACACAAAACACAAATCGTGTTCTGACACTCAAGGGAAAATTGTTTGCGTTAAAGATGGATGAGAATGAATCTGTTGGTGGATTCATGGCCAGAGTCAAGGATCTGAGAGTCAAATTGGGATCCATTGGAGAGAAGGTATTAGATTCAGATTTGGTTACACTCACACTGAACAGAATGACCAATGAATATCAGACATTCATCTCAGGGCTGTCAGTGAGAGAGAAAGCCCCCTCGTTTGATGACCTGACAATTATTCTGCTCCAGGAGGAGGAATGAAGGCAGAATCTGAAAACTTAGAGCAATGACTTAGCTCTGATGGCAAAGAGGCGACAGTACATAGGAAAGCAACACCAGCACCAATATCAGCATTAGCAACTGCAGTAGCAGTAGCAAAAAAGGGCCAACTCTTTCCAAAAGAAAGCATTCAGAGGTATGACTGATAATTATGTTAAGAGATGTTTTTACTGTGGGAAGCCTGGCCACCAGATTAAAGAATGCTATAAGAGGCTGGCGGATGAAAGAAAAGGAAAACAGAGGAAACATCAGGGGTGTTTTGCTAGAGAATAGGATGACCACAACCATGATATTTGATCATTCACAGTCGACTATGCACTTTCAGCATCAAAAGGAGATGAGGATAATATATGGTATGTCGATTTTGGCGCATCCTCGCATATGACCGGTAAGAAAGATTGTTTTGAGTTTCTTGAAGAGTCCACATGTGGATCAAAAATTTACTTAGGAGATGACAGTGGGTATGAGATCAAAGGTTGTGGGGATATTCCTGTAAAGCTACCTAGTGGCGACATCAAACATCTCAAAAATGTTTTATATGTTCTAGGAATTAAAAAGAATTTGATCTATGTCTCTATGATAATAGACCAGCACATGCAGGTGCAATTCCTCAAGAATGGATGTGTCATTCAGGATAGCCAATTGGAGATAGTTCCAATAGGAGTACGCGTGGGGAATTTTTACAAACTGGATGCAAGAAGCATTCCACGAGAAGTGATGGTTGCAGCAACATCAACAGCTGAAAATCTCTGGCATTAGAGATTTGGACATCTCATTTTACAAGATCTCATCTTACTCAAAAGGAAAGTTATAGTCGATGGTCTTCCTGCTTTACATAATATCAAACTCGAATGTGATGGATGTGCATTAGAGAAGATGCATAGAGATGAATTCCATTTTCATGTTAACAGAAAATAAAGAGACATCGTAGAACTAGTGTATACAGATATTTGTGGACCTATGCAGACTAGGTCTTTAGGAGGTGCATACTACTTTCTACTGTTTACAGATGACTGCACTAGGTTCTCTTGGGTATATTTTTTAAGCAAAAAGAGTCAAGCTTTCCGATACTTTAAAGAATTCAAATCTATGATAGAGAACCAAACAGGAAAGAAGATAAAGATTATCCGCTCGGATCAAGGGGGAGAATACAAGTTAGGTGAGTTCATGAACTTCTGCAAGCAGCATGGGATTATACAACAATTCATAGTGTCACACACTCCACAGCAGAATGGAGTAGCAGAACGTAAGAACAGGGCCCTTTTGGAGTGCGCGAGAAGTATGCTTCAAGGTAAGGGTATTTCTAATGGTCTTTGGGCAGAAGCCATTAATACTGTTGTTTATTTGAAGAATAGGAGTCCCACCAAATGTCTAGGCTTCAAAACCCCCTTTGAAGCATTGTTTAGACTCAAACCAGCAGTCGGTCATTTAAGAATATTCGGATCTAAAGCTTTTTCTCATATACCAAAAGAAGCTAGGAAAAAGCTAGACCCCAAAGCCTTGAAATGTATATTTGTAGGATATGGCACAGAGTATAGGGCATACAAGTTATATAATCCTGTGACTCATAAAGTGTTTGCAAGCAGAGATGTCATTTTTCATGAACAGACAGAAGATGGAAAGGAAGACTCTAACAATGACATCGACATTCCATTCCTGATAGAACTCAACAATGAAGAAGAAGAAGAGCAGGAGCAGGAGAAGGAACAGAAACAGGAAGAAGTAGCAGCAAATAGTGTAATAAATGATGATGCAGGCCCGGAGAGTGCTGAAACAGATATAGTTGAGGTAAGTCCTTTACCTAGAAGATCAGGTAGGAAGACTAGACTACTGCAAAATTCAGAGACTATGCTTTAATGTCTAAAATTTTAAATATTGTAGAACCCTCAAACTATGAAGAAGCATGTAAATCAGATGAATGGAGGGCTGCAATGCATGAAGAAAAGGAATCAATATATAGAAACCATACTTTGGACTTAGTTGAGTTGCCAAAAGGAAAAACCCCTATAGGTTGTAAGTGGCTGTATAAACCTAAGATAAATGTAGATGGGAGTGTAGAAAAACTCAAAGCCAGACTGGTAGCAAAGGGTTATTCACAACAAGAAGGAATTGATTTCGATGACACCTTTACCCCTGTACCTAAACTTAATACAATTAGAATGCTAATCTGTTTAGTAACAAAACATAAATGGAGGCTGCACCAGTTAGATGTTAAATCTGCATTTCTAAATGGAGAATTAAAAGAAGAAATATATTTAGTACAGCCTCCTGGTTTTGTGAAAAAGGGGCAGGAGCATTTAGTGTGTAAACTACATAAAGCACTTTATGGTTTTAAACAAGCACCGAGGTCATGGTATGACAAAATTGATTCATTTTTTATTCAACATAGTTTTCATAGGAGCCTCAACAATCCAAACCTGTATACCAAGATAAATAAACAGAGGCAAATCATTTTGATTTCTTTGTATGCGGATGACATGATAATAACAAGGAATGCAAATAATTTGATCAAAGAAATCAAGCAGCAAATTTCACAGGTATTTGAAATGAAATACCTTGGTGATCTTCATTACTGCCTAGGATTGGTGCCATATTTACCTTGATAAATATGGTTGATATAAGCATATATGTCAACTATATTTTCCAATATAGTTAATATGGCAATAGATTTATATCAACCACATTAATAATTATTTTGTGTGTTTAAGATTATTAATAATTATATAAATAACTATAACAACCAAATTACTGTATAAATATTATAATAATTATATAAACTCCTAATATATGTTAATTAATAATAAGAATAACTAATATTATCATTATTGTATTATTTAAATAATCTAATAATATAAAATTATAAATAAAAATAATAACAATTATTTTGTATTATTATTATAATATAAAATATAATATTAATATTTTATTATAATACTATAATAATATTATATTATTATTATATAACTGTAATAATATACCAATATAATTACCATGTTATCTTAATAATATAATCAATATCATTATGGGTTGATATAATTATTATAATATTAATATAATAATATATAGAAATAATGTGATTGTTAATATTTATATAATTATTAATAAAGAGTAATTATTTATTATTTATGATAATTAATACAGAATTAAACATGTCACGGTACTTAACGCTTAGCATGAGACAATATTGGAAGAATAGCCATCGCTCCAAAGTATGCCCACTAAGAAATATTTGCTCCGGCGCTGCACCTCCGTTATGTATTAAAAAACAGGTCCAATTATTATGCGCAGTCGAGACCGGGTATGCCATAAATGCAGTTATGAAAGAGAAACTCTTCTGCAATGAACAATGGCGTGTGTGACGCCTATAAATATAATAATTATCGCGTTCCGATAAGCGTTCGGAGCCGACCTTCGTTGGATAGTGAACGTCGAGAGCATCTTCCAGTGCAGCCTCCGCATCATCACGGGGCGTCGGTTACGGTGGTGGGCTTAAAAATTGGATAAAGTTTGGAAGCCTCGTCGACACATGGACATTTTTCAGGTTTAAGTAATTTGAATCGAGTAACAATGACAAAGAAAGTTTCATAAAGAAAGCAAAACGGCCAGTTGCATGAGATTCAACGAGTCATTATTTGTTATATAAAAGTGCTCTTCTCATACAGCGCGTCATTATTTGTTATATAAAAGTGCTCTTCCTCGCCAAATTCCAGTTGTATGAGATTCAAGTGGACATTATTTGTAATATAGAAGTATTTTTTCTCACCAATTTCATGTGCAGATTCTTGGAATGCATGTGCATAGACCAACTGAACCGGGTGGGCTGATAGAGGTAGGCTATTCGCATTTTGTCTCAAGTAGATCTACCATGGATCCTCATGGACAGGTGAGGTCAGTGATAGGTGTAGAAATAAGCTTTAGACCGATCTTGTAAAGCCATAAATATCCCCGAATGACATTCTTGCACGCTATTGATCTATAGGGCCTAGGGACTTGCATCACTACCTTTTTTATGGCCAGTTCTTCATTGAGATGCTCAAATAATCATATTTAAATTTGTAATAACATTATATCATAAATTTTCATGTCAGATTGTGCGTGTTTTTTTGTCAAATCTCTGTCATGAGAGTGAAATGTTGGCAGTTATGGTAAATCTAAGATCGGCTGGCTGGCTAATGTTACAAGGTCAAACCACAATTTTAGATTCCATCTTACTGGAATTTTAATAATCGAGGCCATAGATGCAGATGAGAGGATGATATTTTAGTTCAATTCAAACACGAGATTAATGTCAGATGTGCGAGTAATGAGGTTAACCAGACGTGCCTAAATAATCCTTGTCAATGATTAATTGTCATTTTCCACTGACATGTTATTAGTGCAGTAGTCTATAACGCAATTTTTTGAAAGTCTTTCCGGCGGATTTTTCCGGTCAAAATCCGGCACCAATTCATTGGAATCCCAAGTTTTATGGCTAGTTTCTGCACAATCAATGGCTCCCAGGGGTTTTCCAGGGCGCTGAATCCAAATATGCAGTTAAAAAACCATTTTAACTCTAAAAATCAAGATTTAACCTCATTTCTTTCGCCGGATTCCGTCACCGGAATCTCCAAAAAGTCGCATTATAGAGAACTCCGTTATTAGTCCCTGCCTCGGATGGGACTATTAGCGTTCCATCAGTTGACCTGACCGGGGTATTAGTTCTTCGGTTGACAGTAAATTTCGAGTGTTTAAACAATTTTAACCAAACTGGGTTCAAAAAGTTTTAACCAAACTTTCGATTTCACCCTTAAAACTTTCGATTTCACCCTCTTATTGCAAGCGTCTCTTGCCTCAATGTGATTTTATTGAGGGCAAGTTATTTTATCGTAAGTTTTTTCTTGCGCGTGCTTAGTTCATTGCTCGACAACAAGAAGGGCCACCTGACTCCGAGGTGTATGCCATGCAAAGTATACGCCATGCAAAATGCACAGAAAGTAGCCTATATCAATGAATACCCACTCTCGCTGATATCCCATCTGTGAATATATCTTACAAGTTAAAAGGAATTCCCATCTGAACGGCATGGAGAGGAGAATGGGCAGCATATTGAGTGCCTTGTTTCTGCTCTTGCTACTTGCAATAAGCTTTGGTATGCTATTGTTCTAGATATATTTGAATTTTCTTGGATCCATCCACTAGTTTAAAGAGGGTATGTAGTTACTAGATTAAATTAACTGACTTATTTATTTATTTTTGGTGATCATGATCAAAGATGCAGGCAGAGGTTGCAGAAGGGCGGACATGCTTGTCCCAGAGCCACAAGTTTCATGGATATTGTGTGAGAAGCTCCAACTGCGAATAGATTTGCCAAACAGAGAGGTTTTTAACTGGCGGATGCCGCCACACCCACCTTGGCAACAGAAGATGCTTCTGCGAGAAACCATGTACCTGAGTAAAATATCCTCGTCATCCCTCAACTGTTAAATATATTATGTAATTACGGTGTAATTTTTCTTCTTCTCCTTTTTCCCCTTGAGTTGGAGTTCCCTCATTCAGGAGAACTCTCCTCCACGGTTACAAGGATGGGTTTTGATAGCCCCAAGAAAGGTCTCTGTAAAATAGGAGCTTGCTATATAGGACTCATAATATATTTTCTCTATCTATAGTCTTGACTGTTACTGTTGTCGTTGCTCTCTTTTACTTGAATTTAAGCTCGATGTTCTAGTTTATACGTAGGCTAGATGTTCTGGTTTATAAGTATGCTCATGCATGTTATCCATCTATCATTATGCAGACTCGATGCATCAACACTTGGCGCAGGGTATTTTATTTCAGGGGCAGAGAGTTCCGGGGCTGGAGGAGTTGCAGGAGCAGAGTTTTCGGGCCAGAGAAATAGCAGAGGCACCCTCTTTGGGAGTGCTTTCTTGCCTTTTGCTTCGCATTTACATGGCTTTTCCAGAGCTAACATACCCAGATTTGCTTCAGTAAGAACAAAAAACCTCATTTAAGGAGATAAATCTATATGAACTATTTGAAATGGCTAATATAAATACCTTTGAGAAATATTTGGCTGGGTAGCAAATGCATTTGATTATATTACGGAGAGCGTATTCAAATTTCCCAGATGTTTCCCTCCTCAATGCCTGCAAATTGTGTAATTGTAAGGATTTTTTCGAAACTACTGATATGACACTTTTTATTTGTCAATGATTTTGCTTCTCTAGCAGCTAGACTCGAACCATTTCTTAGGTACCAGGGATATCCTGAGTGTGGTAGTGATCTAGCATTATTTATCATTCCAGACAGGCAGGTGTCTAAGAGCGAGTTGAGTTCAGGGTTAACCTGGGTTCAGGGTTAACCCGGGTTCAGGGTTAAGCCTTGTAATGTTGGACATTCAAAAGAGACAGAGGTAAAGACGTAAAGCCGTTGGGTATGCATGAAGGGCGAGAGGCCAGCAGCTGGTAAAGTTGTGGGCTCCACGACAGTCTACGTGTTTGAAATATGTTTTATGTAAGTAGTTAAAACTCCGTACTCTTGTAGGTGTCGAGTTCGATTCTAGGAAAGACAGACCCTAAAGTTACAGGTTAATGAAAACTCAAAGATGATATAGTTAATGTGATCTGCGCTCGAGTGCTTGCAAAGTTCTTATTGTGAGCTCTGACTATTTGTTTTCTTGAAGGATTGTTTTGAAAAGATATATTGTGTAGCAGATGGGACAATGGAAATGCAGGTGAACAACGTAAACTGTGCTTATGTGCTATTTATTTTGTAAAATATCGAAATAGCGGTTCCGAATCTCTGAGATAATGTTAATTTTTGCTTCTGGATAAGGCTAGCATGTGAAGTCGTATGTTCTGTTGAAACAATAAAAATATTGGTACATAATCTCAGGAACACTGAGATTGCCAGTTATTTATGAGAAGTCTCTACGTAGTGTTTTAAAATATTAGTTATAATATTGTACAATACTAATGTAAATGCTTGTTCACTGATTTCAATGTCCAGATGAAATCTTTATAATAGTTCTGAGGAGATCACTAATGTAAATCCTTAGTCGCTGATTCCAACGTCAGATAAAATCGTCACAATACTTTTTAAGAGAAACTTATTTTATAAGAATTAGTCAGATGGAATCATTATTACATATACTGGTCAATAATATTCTATACGAAATACTTTGCTTCTTGATATTCCTGCCGATCGATTTAAAGATCAGCCTTTGTGTGATAAAAATTGTGAATTTGATGACTCGGTCCACTTCCATGCGAATTGCTATTATTGATAATTTGCCATAGAAGCAATTCTGGACTTTCTACATACAGGAAATTATTATATTTTACTAATAATTAGTGTAGATTTATTTTTCAGATTTTCATTAGTTTACACTTTGATGAATTTGATACCATCGGATGCTTATTCTCGACAATATCATTCTCCACAGACATGTATTTTCTATGTATACCTGTCGAAGCTGTCACACGGATATTTCTTTATTTTTAATCATTTCGTAAGAATCTTGTGGCGTAAATGTGCTAATAAAAAGGTTGTTTAAGGTTGCTTTCTTGAAAGTGAAACTAGAATATTTGACATTTTGTGGAAAACCTGCAAACCCATGTTCGTTAGATAGTGAATGCTTTAGATTTTGCTTTGATCCGGAGTACTTTCCTTGGGAACGCTGTGCATGCTGGTGAATTCCACAATTACTCTGTCTAGTTACTGTAAAACTGATTTATGACACCTGAAATATGCATGTGGTTTGTAGTATGTAGGAATTGAACACTTCCAGCATAAAATTATGTTACCTTAATCTGCATGTTGCATAGTGGTTAATTATCATAGTGTTGTGTAAAGCACCTAATATTGTGCAAAAGTTTTAAACTGGTATGCATATTGGCGTGAATAGTCACATATCCAAAAATACGGCAAAACGCTTTGCTGTTTCTGCACCCAATTTACAATTTTGGATTATTTTTCTTTCGATCCGCGACTGTTTTGCTGCCTTGCGTCCAATGCAATAAGGAACTCCGCTCCTTACAACGTTGCAAATTCAAGTTCTCTGTAAACCTTGCAAGTAATAGGGTCGTATTGTACAATGCAGGATGCATAAGCTTTGGTAGGTCTATGATTCTTCTCAGAAATGTACGAATTGCGAAAGCGTGGTCACCTTTATAAAATTTCGATCTATTTCTAGCCATTGTCACAAAACACCTGTTATGAAGATTATAAAGCATAAAATAGTTTTGGTTCCTAAACAAACTGATACTGATGGAGCCTGAGAATAATTCTACTCGGATTGAGATACAGACAAAGGATCAAATGACAGGGGAGCCACACCATTCCGAGATGTCTACAACAATTGCACCGAAGTATCACAAATTCATTGTTGATCCTTGCTGCATCCAATTATGTGGGAAACCAAACCCTCTTGCGGCATGATACGTCTACGCGTTCATCTTTCTCTTTAAAGATTCGACCTTCCTTAAAGGGTCAGGACCTCCCTTGATTGGAAATATTTAAATCCTATTCTTTAGGGTTTTTCTGGTAAACGTTTCTTCACGCATGACGTTTTGTAAGGAGAAATTATTTAAACTTTCTTAGAAATTCGAGCAAGTAGATGGAGGCATTCGCGCCAAAGTAAACCCTAGGAATTTTTTTAAAGGAGCCGTATCAGAAGTAGTGGTCAATGGCAAGGGTTAAGTTCGAGCTTTCCAGATTATTTGGTTCGAAAGCTTTCTCTGTGTTATCTTTCGCAAATTTACCGATATCTAGGGTTATTGGAAAGCATTTTTTAAACTTTAGCATCGCAATACACAGACATAATTAAATAATGTTGCAATTATAATTGAAATTCGTTAATGGTTGAAGGGCGGGGTTGTATTGTTTAAACATGATCTGGTTTATCCATGATCTGGTGAATTGCTGATACTATTTTAATTTTCCATTGATTTCTGTTAAGTTTTGCAATTCGTTGCAGACCTCGGCAGGGACTACCGACATCGCAGTGGCTCCTTGTTTGAATACGCTTTTCTTCGGTGCTTGGGTTAGATGTAGACTCTTTGTGGGGTCACTGTATCATTTAAATACAAAATGTCTATCCATTATAACTATCGTCATATTCACTTGAATAAGTTGAAAGAAAATCGTTTATTTGAAAAGAAAAAGCTTTTGCTCAGTTCAAGAGTGAGATTTTGTTCTGTTCAAGAGTGAGTTGTGGACTCTTTGATGAGTCATTGTGTCATTTAAATACAGGTTTTTTCTATTAGAGTAACCTGAATAAGTTAAAAGGAGAAACATTTAGTTCAATTTAGATGCAGTTTATTCTATTTTAATTTACTTTTGGAGGTTTGGTGCTGTGTGTATTTATTTAAGCTAATTAATTTGGGAAGTTTGGTAATGTGTTTATTTGTTTAAGTTTTTAATATTTTTTTACGTGTAGTTGTTTATATTTTGATTTATCTTTTACTAATGACCTAGTATTTAAATGTTTTATGTAATGCTTTTATTATTGGAATCTTGATATATTTTTTTAATTATTTGAATAATATGTATACATAAATTAAATTAAATATTTTAGATTATTTTTTTGGTGATAGGATTGCGTATATTTTATTAGTTGGGGTATGTTGAAAGTTAAATTTTATTTTTTAGTAATAGAGTGAGAATCACTCAATGTAAATGTCAATTTGATTTGTTATTCTTTAGTGTAATGATTTCCATCTATATGTGGGTTCAATTGTCATGGAATGGATGGTTTAGAAGAAGATTTTCATATTAAATTTATTTTAAATCTTAAATGCTAACTTATTTAATTATGCAAATTAAATTTATATTTAATTATAAATTAATAATAGCAAGAGAATCTTCGTACTCTATAATGCCTAACAATCTTCATACTCTATAATGCCTAGCTATCTTTGTACTCTATACTCTATAATACCTAGCTATCTTTGTACTCTATATTGCATTTTGGTCAGCCACATTATTAAATGATAAATATTCGGGCATTAAAAGCTTTTATTGTTAATATTTTAGTAAGAAATTGACATATACGATATTATTGGTGACATTTTAAGCGTAAATTATTTCCGAATATGTTTCAAAGTATGCATATGTGTAGAAGGAAGAACTCTATTGTACGGAGAAGTCTGTGTTTTGTCCACACATTTCTCTCAACCCATGGATTTTTCGCACTGCTTGCTCCACACAATGACCTTTACGCAACTTCTTTTGTGCACTTTATATCTGTACGCACAACTCTATTGTGCGGAAAGGTATGCATTTCGTTCACATTTCTGTCCCATCCCGTGCATTTTCCGCACTGGTTTCTCTGCACAACTTCTTTCATACACGCTATATCTAGACATGCTTCTTCAACACATGCTCTAAGCTAGACTCCACTAGAGTGAGTAGCTATTTTATTAAATGATTGATGCATACAAATTTATTGCTAATATTTTAATTGTAAATAATGATTATTTTTGTATTTTCAAATATTTCGAATAACTGCTTGTTTAGGCTCATGTGCGGAAGTGTTTTTTGTGCGTATCTCCTTACCTTGCACTAACTGCTAACATTATTGTTAATATTTTATTTATAAATAATTCATATTAGTTGTCAATTGAGTAAAAGTTATGTGGAGTATTTTAATTATAAATAATGCATATTAGTTGTCAATTGACTAAAAGTTGTGTGGAGTGCACACAATTTTGTGTACAAAAGCACATTTCATTGAGCAAAATATTTGTTTACAAGACATGCAAAAGTGTGAAGAATGTTCATTCCGTGGAAGAAGATTTCAAGTTTTCATTGTGCGAATAATAACATTGTTAATGTTTATATTATTGATAATATTTTAATTTTAAATAATGTATGCTATTGCTTTTTAAGTGATTTTGTACAAGACCGCAATAATATTGAATGTGGTTATGGTTGTGAGCGTAAGTTTCACCCACATTTTTGTCTCAGACCATGCTTGTTCTGCAATTTTTACTCCTCACAATGACGTCTGCACAACTTCCTCTGCACACACTATATCTGGACACACTTCCTCCACACACACTCTAGGCTAGACTCCACGAGGCTGAGTAGTTATTTTAGTAAGAAGTTGACATCTCATAAATTATTGGTAATATTTTAATTGTAAATAATATTTATTTTTGTATTTCTGAATATTTCAAATATATATTTGTTTAGGCTCTTCTGCGAAAGTGCTTTTTGGGTGATTTTCTGCACTATGCATAAACCCTTTTATTGCTAATATCATTGTTAATACTTTAGTTGTAGATAATGCATATTAGTAGCAAGTAAAAGTTATGCAAAGTGCACACAAATTTGTGTATAATACCAAATTTCATTGAGGAGAAGCTTTCTTTATAGGAAATGAAAAAGTGTATAAAGTGTTCATTGTGCGGAAGAAACTTTCAAGTTTCCATTGTACGGATAATAACATTATTTATGCACATATTATTGATAACATTTTAATTATAAATATTGTATACTACTTCTATATAAGTGATTTTCTACAAAACTACATTTCATTTAATAGAAGCATTGTCTATGGGATGTCCGAAGGAAGCTTTCTAGATTTCATTGTGTGGATCTTTGCTTTTGGCATTGAAGGATTTCATTGCTAATATTTTAGTATCAAAACATAATACATATTTTTCTTTTTATTAATGATAATATTTTATTTGTAAATAATGCACATTATTGTTATTTAATTCATTCATTGTATGGATAAATCCTCGAAGCCTTCATTGTATGGATGTTCACGCTTCGCATTGTAGGTTGTTAAATTGTAGTCAAAAAAGACTTCATTTGACTTGTGCCTTAGTCAAATGAAGAAATTTGAATTTCCACTTTAGTAGGATGAGTTGTCAGACAGTTACTAGGAGTTACATGGCCAAGTCGCTTAGTTAAGTCAATCAATTCGAGTTTGTGGGAAAGAAGTAGAGTTGTGTATGAGTTTATTGTTAAGATCTAGCTATCTAGTGGAGTTATATTTAGTGAAACTTAGTTATGTGAGCTCTAGTCTAGAATAAAGTTAGTATGATTTGATTTCAGTCAAGTAGTTGTAATTTTTTTTAACTCACTGATCTCTCAGTTAACTAGTCAATTTATTAAAAATAACCCTAGTCATGCATGCAATTCAAATTACCCAATTGAGTGGAGCAAAAAGGAATAATTCTAATCATTATTGTATACTAGTGAGTGTACAATGTTTGCATGTAGAATATGAGTGATTTTCCTCAATAAAATCAGAACCAAATAGGCGTGAGTGCAGGCAACATGAGTGCAGGTAGCACAAGTAAAGGCAGATCGAGTATAGGAAGTGCGAGTGTAGGAAACATGAGTGTAGGAAGGAGTGTAGGAAAAGGAGGATATTAGTATTGTAGTGCAACTTGAGCTTCAAGAAATAAAGTTTTCATTGTAATAGATCATTTTTTTCTCATCTAATATAATAGAAATGTAGGACGAGTTTTTCCCAGTTGGATTCTCTAGTAAAAAAATAAATTGTGTTCATTGTGATTAAATGATTGCATGTGTTTCTATTGTATGTTTCCCTTTTGCAAATCGAGTAGAATAAATTTGTGTCTATTGATTTCAGTTTGATTTCATTAGCAGCTGCAAATTTTGATTTATTTCTACATGGTATTAGAGCTATTGAAAGCTACATGCAAACTAGGATGTTGATCATATCTTAGAGTAATTTTGAATATCAGGTTTTGTAGTGTAGGAATTTGAGTGCAGTAATTTCTTCAGTGGAAGAACAATGTCTTTCAATGGATCGAGGCTTGAGTACACATTGGAGGGAAATTTGAATTTGATTGCATGGAAAGACAGAATGGAAGTTGTGTTGGATGACAATGGATTATTAGAGTACAAACAAATAGATATTCTAAAACCAACAACACTAGATGCACAACTACTGGCTCAGTGGAAGAGAGATATTGCAAAATCTAGGAGGATTATCTTGGAGGGAGCCAGAGATCATGTGGTTTCGAATTTGCATCGCAAGGGGATTGGTTATGCTATGTGGAAAATTCTCATAGATCTCTTCCGAAGCAACAATGGTATGAGAAAATTGGCATTGAAAGATAAGCTCGGGAAGATTCAAATGAATAAAAATGAAACTATTGTTCAATACCTATCCATATTCGCTCAGTTGACAGATGAACTTGGAGGAGTAGGAGAGATTGTGCCACCATATAAACTTGTGATATTAACACTCCTTGGTCTTCTGAAGTTCTAGCACAAATATTAGGATTCAATTAATGGAAGAGACAAGCTTCCAGATTGGGAGAGACTTTTGCTTGATTTGTTGAAAAATGTGTAACTAGGTTCGGTCTCCATAAATATGAAATGTAATTTTGATTCTTGTATTTTGTAAAATGAAATAAAAATTATTATTTCTATTTTTAGAGCATGGGTTTCATGCTCAAGGCATTTTATTTTAGAGGTCAAGAAGCCATTGAGTGCTTCTAAGGTTTTTCCTAGGTAAAGAAGTTAAAAGCGTCATATTCATAAGTTGAAGACCCCACCGGGAACATTGTAACTTGCAAATTAAATTATTTTTGTAATTAAAAGTGTCAAAATACCCTTCAATACCAAGTCAACATGGAAGTTGAGCAGTCGACCTATTTTTAGGAGCCATGTCCACCTTAAGAAGCCTATATAAAGCAGGGAACACTACCTCCTTGAGACACATTCACTCCACATCTCATTCAAGCAAAGGAGAAGCAGAAAAAGGCTAATGAAGAAGAAAGAGGATGAAGGAAGAATTTTATGGGCTAATTCTATATCACACGTGTGGAGAAGGAAGGTTAGGGTTTGTTGCTTTAAGGTATAAATTCTCTTTTTCTTGGAATAGGATCAAAGTTGTTGGAAGAAGGACCTAATAGGTCACCTTCTAGCCCCAGAAAAGGATGAAAATCAACCAGAGTTTTGGTAGGCATTGGAAGGACAATTTTCATTGGCACGTGTGGATACAAAAGTAGTTGTTGGGGGCCAAAAAATTCATACCTGTAATAGACGCTGAAATTCCAGAGCTCAGGGTCGAAGTTGTGTTGCTGGAAGAGATTTGACTGGGTTTGACTTGGACAAAGGAAACACATCACTAAGAGCGGTCAGAATTTGTCTTAGAAGGGTATTGGTCTTGATCTAGAGGTCTTGGAATTATTTAATTGAAGAAACTATAAGAAGAGAAGATATTTGTGGGTTTTCCTCTCAAGTGGAGAGGTTTTGGCCTTGGTTTGCAGCCTATATCTTGTGTACTATTTTTCTTGTTGTTATTGGTAGTTATTTCACGTTAAGAGAACACAATAATAATAATAGAAGTTAATAATTAAGAAAAAGTAAAAATATATCACAATCAGTTATCATAGAAAGAGAAATCATCCTCACTACTACCTTATAGATTTCTCAACATGTTATCAGAGCTAAGGTTGGCTAAGGGCATAATGAATATCTCTACTACACCGAAGAAATTCCTAAAGAAGTGTACAAAGTGTTGAAGAATGTAACTAGGTTTAGTCGTCATAAAGTGTATTTGAGTGACAATGAAATGTATTTATCAAAAGAATGAGAAATTATTATTATTATTATTATTATTATTACTATCATCATCATGTAGAAATTTTGAATAATTTAACACATATTCAACAGAGATTATCCTGATCATGTACTATTGCAGAAAACATACACAATACATAAGCTCCTCTACGTTGATCATCAATATAGCAGCATCAATAACAATAAAACATCAAGAGCATTCACACATAACACAGTATGTATCCCGGGGAAAGCATCTCGCTAAAAACCCCAACTATCTGTATATTAATGATTGAGTCATGTAACATTACAAAGTACAATGCTTATCACAAGAATCCAGTACCAGCTCCACCTGTTACACACAATACAGCTCAGATCTGAATCAATCACTGGCTCAAATCTCTTCCGCTGCTTGCCTACCTCCGCTGCTCAATACCTGCACAAGAACCGTGATAATTCCAAGCCAGCCACGTCTTTCCTTGGCTAAATCACGTGAGAACAAGCTACAATGTGGGCAAACTCATTGGCATACTCAATCCCCTGATTTGTGCAAGATCTGGTGCACAACTATAGTCACAACTGATAGCGATCTGATTCTCTAACACCTGTCCCTGCTGAACTGAACATGCACTGACATGCAACTGAGTTAACTGATGTATTCATTAGTTGTATTATGAGTTAATAACTTGTGAATTAATTAATAACTAATTCACTCAACTCATCTCTAGTCTATTTTCCATTTAGACTAAATACAACCAGTTTAACAAAGCTAAACTGAAAACAACTCCATCAACTGCACCTCCAGTCCACTAAACTCAACTCACTTGAGTTCTAACTGAAGTCATGCATGCAAATATTCAACTAACCCATAAGAACCACGTATTTCCTTCATGCAATTGCATGTGCCACATCCGTAGCTCGAACTGAAGTGCTCCAAGAGAATAAGATTAAGTTTATAGTCCAAATATTATTGTGAGATAATAATATTTGACTTTTCTATTTTTGATAGCCAGTCTAAAAATAGACTTGATCACTCACACTGTGATCACTCACACTTTCATCAAAAATAGAAGTCCATCTATTTTTCGAACTTGATCAATCATCCATAAACAACAACCTGCAATTCATAGACATGATCCATATTTCTAAAAATAGACATAGTCTAAAAATAGACTTGCGCCAAAAATAGCCTGTGGGCCCACTTAGTGAAGGTGACTCTTTTCACTAAGCTCCATCATCTTGTTGCAATCTCAACACTTTTTGAAGCTATTAGAGAAATGTTGCCACAAACTAGCGTTGGACTTAAGGTAGGGTCTAAAACACCTCTTAGTTTTTATTGATGAATCGTAATATGTTTATAGAAAAGTAGATTTGCTTGTCTTGCTTGTTGCTAGATATCAATTGATACTAGGGAGATCAGTCTTGTCCGCAAGAACGATTTATCAGCTTAACACTTAGCAGATTCCCTTACACTTTTTCTTCTCAAGGATTTATGGATTGATATCTAGACTCACTATGAATCAAATATTTATAACCTTTGTAATACAATACCATAGCCTGCGGCCTATGGGTGAGTCTCAAAACCTGCCTATCACTTACCCATATAAAGGTCTAAATCCCCTTTGAATCCTACTTAGCTGCACACTCCACTTCCACATTTCATGAAGACTTTACATTATTTACAAAATTCTACCCAAAAATTCATTAAGCTAACCCAAAATTGACCCCGGGGACCATTTTCCAACATATGTCCTCCCATGGCCTCATCTCACAACAATCTTGCATCTTAAAACTACGTATTTTTGTCCCTCGACTGTCTTGTCTTCCTTGCATCCTAAAACTACACAGAGGTTTCCTCCTAGGACGTCATCTCGTAGCAGTGCCTTGCATCCTAAAACTGTGCAGTTTGTTCCCTAGCTGCTCAATCTGACTTACATCCTAAAACTACAAAGATGTGTCCTCGTAGGGCCTCATCTTGAAGTAGTCACTTCCCACTAAAACTCCGCATATGTGTCCCTCAATTATCACAATAAGGACGACATGCTAGAGGATTGTTAAGGAGCCAAGGAGGAATGTAAGAAGACCAAGGAACCTAAGGTATGATAGAAATTTGAGACCGCATGAGGACTCCATCTGATGCATAGCCCTTTGGATGGTAGGCATGGAAAACAAAGCACATATTTTGAAATACACTTCTTAGTGTAGCTTCAAGGGCTTCTTATCATTTTCAGATCATCTTGTCTTCAATGGCATGCATGGTTGCAAGCAAAAGTCATTCCATGTGTTTCCTTTATGTGTCTTGCTCCCTTTCACTTGTTGGATCAGTTGTCATCTTCTCACATGTTTGGTTTTTATGTCATGTTTGCAAACCATTTTGGTGACTATGAAGGTTGGTTTTTGTGAATACAAGTTTTCCTATCCATGTGAACACCTATCGCACTCATAAACAAAGTTGCAAGCATTGTCGTGCAAGTGTCATCACAGTCATCCAAATGTCTATCTCAAGTGTCATACTTAACGCTTTCAGCTCTAGACAATTCCACAGAGGGTCATGCCTTGTTGTATTATCCCAGTGGTTAATGTTGTCATGTTTTTGAAGTATGCTAAGTGTGTGATCACAATGTCGAAGTTCTCACAAGTTCACTTGCCTCTCACACTTAGTTATTTTCCTACAAATATCTTTGACTGAACAACACCACTTCACTCGACCCTGACTGAGTTTCACTACACAGTGTCAACCGTCATTGATGCTGCTTTACTGCATGGAACTATGAAGTGCTTGACACTATCCTCTAGGTCAATTGCACTACACAATCCCAAAGGTGATCAACCTATCTTCCTTCCCATAACTTCACAGAAATTGCCTCAAGTCCCTTGAAACGTGCACTTCACAAGATCAGACATGAAGCCTTATTCCTATTTTCTGGAACCATGCACTACATAGAGACCTGAGCTTGCACTGCCCCCAAAAACTAAGAGAGGTGTCCTCTCAGTGACCTCCCTCAGCTGGGACTCACTAGACTCAAAAACTGCACAAAACTATCATCTCATCTCTTTGCTATCCTACCTTGTCTTCCCTCTGGAAACTGCACAAAGGTGTCCCTCAAGGTCCCACCTTACAACTGTATCTAGTGACCTCAACTGCAAAATCCTGCCTCTGAGCTACCACTGCACAGTTTTTCGTAATAGTGCAGACTATGCCCTAGAGTTCCTCAAGCAAGCTTGAACTATGCTATGCGCAGTCTCAGTGGCTAGTCCACCTGCCTGTCACCTGGAACTATGTATTACATATTTGTTGGGCCCTCTTCCTAGCCTATCATCTGTCGTGGGGCTGGATCATGGAAAAAAATGCATGCATCTTAGACTTGGATGTTTTGGATTTGATGTCATCCTGTCATTAGTGAATTGGAGGAACAGGTACAATGATGGATCATGATGAGATGATGAATGGGATGATGAAGGAGCGAACATGCTAGAAGACTTACTTTCATTTTGATGGATAAGAGAAGCTCAAGCGAAAGGAACACATGCACACAACCATCTTGCAAGACTAAGATCATTAAAGACCTCGTAACATCAAGTCATGTGAAGGAGTAGAAGAATCAGACTCAAGAGGACATCCATCACTTAGCAGTGTAGTAGCTTGACATGGACCCATAGCCAGCCAATACATGTCAGGAGTGTCATGTTAAGGCTATAATTGTGGAGGGTGATCTTCCCATTGACCTCGTTCAATGATTGGGGTTGATAATTCAAAGGAGGATTTAGATGGATCATGGTAAAATGGTTTGGGATAATTTTCATAGGGGTTGGTACTGTGCCCATTCTTCTCATAATTATGGAAGATGATTTTCCCACTCAACCTCATTCAATGATTGGGTTTGATACTTCAAAGGAGGATTTAGATCCTAAGGGGAACCCTTTCCTTAGCCTAAAAAATGCTCTTGATTAAGTAAAAGAAGTTTTGTGAAGTTTGAAGCATGCCATTTATAGTCCCACAGAGACTTATGATAACTATGATGAGGAAACCAGAGATTCCAATATTGTGAAGATTCTGAGATAGTGAATCCCTCAGCAGGAAAATTAGAAATTTTCTAGAAATTTACAAAGCAACATAAGGCTTTGGATGATTGTTGTAGTGTCTCAATGATTGCACGGAATGTGAAATTTTAGTCCATGTCTATGAAACCTTCTTTTCTCTTGGAACAAAGTTTTCTTCTCTTCTTTTGTTTTGAAAGCTACATGTTTAGGACTATATCATAAATCTTGGAAACAATGTGCCCATTCATATAGTCTTGAAGTTTTCCAGATCCAAAATGCTACCTAATTTCAAAAATGGGGTGGATGATGTTTTATGACAAAGGAGGTAAACCTGAGAAAATGGCATAGCTAAAAATATCACTAATGTGAAAAATAAAGAGGCTAAATGCTATACTTGAGAAATTCCCTGTGAAATTTGTTTGCATCTCTAATGAAGTGGTGCTTAACATTTTAATTTCTGACTGCTCTCTCAATTTATCTGGGGGACGGGTATGAGACAAGGTTTAGGGGGATATGAATGAGGGTGAGGGGTCGTTAGGTGAGCTATAAAGGTTAGTGACAAGATATAACCAAGAGTAGTGATCAATGTCACATGAAGAGTAGATGTTTTAGGGACAGTGGTATGCCAAAAGTTCTTAGGGAAAGTGTGAAGTTAAAGAACTAGTTTGTGACTCTTGGTAGAAAGAAAAGTGTGCTTCTTTCACTGTAGAATGTGATGATAATCAACATGGAGGTCATTTCATGGGTCAAGGACCCCCATTTTTGTAAATTGATTGGATTTCCAATCCATCATACAACGTTTTGGAAATAAAGAACAAAAATAGGTCAACCATAATACTCTATAATTCTATCCAATTGTGAGTAGGTGACATAATATTTAAAAAACCAAACTCCTTTTCCAAGAAAATAATTTTATACATACATGTAAACTCAAATACAAATATTTATTACAAGTAATCAATTTTCCACAAATGTGTCTAACAAGTCACTATAAAGAATATCATATTTCTATTGTTGCATTTAATGCAACTTATGTAGTAGGTCAAGTTTTATTTTTGAGGAAACTATGAATGCTTTGTGTTGACTAGAGTTAAGTTCAATATTGATCTTATCCTTTGCATTTACCATATGTATATTATATACATATTCATTCATACTTATATACATACAAAAATACATTCATCCATGCATAAATATGTACATACGTATAGATTGGTGCCAGGTGATAAAATAGCTAAAGACAAGCCAAATTTCTTTCACAAGAAGAAAATTATAGAGTTGGATGAACCTAAAATGAAACTATGTGCTAAACTAATCCAATTTTCATATTAGTAATATGATTTTTGAGTTACAACAAATAATATCATATTTGTATTGTGGTACTTCATGTAATTTTAAAAAACGAATATGGAAAATGGCCTATTGGGCTGAAAATCCAAAAGAAATTAATAAGGCACTCAGTATTTAGCTAAAAAGTCAAACTTCTTAGAATGGCTCGAAACCTAAACAAACGTGTCTATCTCAGAAAAATGATCCTAATGCAACTCGTTTCATCAAAAACTGAGTTCATATGAGAAAGTTTTTGTGTTCTATTCGCTTTGCTAAACAGGTGAAATTTGCAAAAAAATGCTGAGTCACCGCATAGTCAGCAGTCCGTACTTTTGACATGTTAAGTGACTAGGCAGGGTCAATGGTGGTCAATAGTGAATCACATATGGACAAGTGGCATCATTTCATTGGGTTTCAAGTGGTGCGTTGGTACGATTCTGTTGGTTTTTTTTGGGACAATGAATGAATGCCATGTGGCAAGCCAGGAGGCCACCACATAGTGCTTGGCATAGTTCAAAAAAACTATTGTGGAGGCATTGGGGCTTGAACCTGCGACCTCCCCTCCTCAGTCCAAGCCACGTACCATCTCTGCTACACCATGGTTCTTACCCCATGAGCTTTTTGCATTCATTTAAAGTTTAGCAGTGTGTGAATGGGTAGCTAGGAGGGCCATCCCGTAGGCCAGCCCTCCACATGTGAACACCAACCCACAATAATGTGGTCATGGTGATGTTAACCCCGATGGATATTTCCATAATTGTTAATGTATATTATCTCCACATGTGAACATCCAAACATTGGTGGTTATGGTTATGTCACGCAATGGCTCTGGCATAGACCTTTAATTCGGTGGTTTAACATATGACATGTGAACACCACAACACATTCACGGTTACAGTTTATCTGATAGTTCTGAAAAACTCCAAAAAAAAACCACAGCATTTGTCCATTTTTCTAGGCAATTAAGTTTACGATTAGCCTAATTCGTGCGATTAGCACTAAACCATAAATTAAAATTGAGTTAACACTAATTAACTACAATTTAAAATGGCAGAAGTTTTCACAGTCCCACCAATTTTGGACCTACCTCCACATTTAGCGGGGATAACTAGAGTCATTCCAAATTTAGAGGAGTATTTCTAGGAAATGATTGTCTGAGTAATAGAGAAGGAAGTGTTCGACCAAATTGAGCTCAGGAAGAGGTGTTCTTGGCCAATTTGGACATTATGAACACATTGGTGTAGGTATCAAGATCCATAAAGCTTTGAAAAACAACATTTTTCCATATTGAGCTAATACAAAGGCCTAAGCAATGGAAGCTGGACCAAGGAGATGTAGCCCAGGAGGGGTGAACTCCTTAATCAAAACACTGTGTTAAAGTGTTTCTTTCATGGTTTTTTGTACTTTTAATGTTTGTTGTTTAGTATTTATTTTTGAAGCTATTTTTCTCATGAATTTCATATTCAACTTAAGCAAATTTACGTGTTTACATACACAAACAACTAAGGAAACCTCAGTATAAGAAGTAATAAGAAAGCACATGTTTAGAAATATGTAATTTATAGTAGCACAACATATACTAACAATAAAAAATAGATCAAGTTGCTATCAGAGCAAGGTTGAATTGTTTGATTGCTTGAGTTTGTGCAATTAGAGTTTTAATGATTGCAAATTTGTGATGCTTACAAGGTTAAAGGTGTAGAAAGGATAAGGGTAGCTATGGGTTGCAACTTCTGAGGTAATTCCTAGAAGGAGAGCCAAAAGGCCACAATCTCCACCACCCAAAGTTCCAATTCCATCTACACTTGAAACTCCTCAATTTTTTCCTTCAAATGATATTGAAGAGGTGCAAGCAGTACAACTTTCTGAGCCCGAATCCACAACCATTATGTTTGGAGAAAGAGAGCCTGATGGTCCTTGTTTAGAAGAGGAAGAATTCAAGAAAGCTTTTGTCACTTTAACTGAGATGGTTAGATTCCTCTATGAAGAGAGGAACACTATAATGGTTGGAGAGAGTTCTAAACCTTCACATGGAGAAGGAATATCAGAGGATAAACAATATGAGAAGAAGGATTCAAAAGGCAATGGTGGAAAGCCACCTCCATCTCCACCATCCTTATCATCTTCATCATCTCACATAGAATCATCTTCCACTACTACCACTGAAATTGCCCATACTCATTCAAAAACCCCAAAAGGAAAGACTCCCTTACTTAAATTGGAAATTAAGTTTGAACTTCCCATGTACAATGGAGAGGTGAATGCAGAAAAGTTGGACAATTAGATTTAACATTTGGAGGTATATTTTAGAATTCAAAACCTTCAAGAAGATGACATAAAGATCCAGTTGGCTTCATTGAGGCTAGAAGGAGTAGCATTAGTTTGGTGGGAAGCAAAGACTCAAGAGGAAATGCGAATCCATGGTAAGATATCCCTTATGAGGGTTGAATTTATTTCTTCAATTAAAAGACAATTTTATCCTTTAACCTATATGCAAAAATCCATTATGAGTTGGTAGAATTTTAGGAAGCTCAAAGGCCAAACAATCTAAGATTATATACAGGAGTTTAGGGAAAGGGATTTGTTGTTAGGAGTAAATTTTAATTCCCAAGATACACAATTGAAATATAATGGGGGTTTACATTCCTATTTGAAACATACTATCCTTATGTTCAATCCAAGCAATTTGGATGAGGTATGTGTGCAAGCTACACACCTTGAAGTAAGGGGAAAGAACATTCAAGAAGAGGGTAGTAAGAGGAATCCATTCAAGGGTAGGGATAAAGAGAAGGGTGGAAAATGGAAGGGAAAGAAGAATGCAAGTGTGAAGAAAGAAGGGGAGAAAATCACATGCAAACATTGTTCCAAAGAGGGGCATGATGAAGCCCACTACTGGAAATTGCATCACGAATTAAGGCCTAAGAAACAAAACAATAAGGGAAAACAAAAGACGACCACTACCACACAGCATGAACTTGGTTCAGACTCTGGTGATGAGACCAAGATTTCATCCATGGTCAAAAAGGGAAAGAAATGGTTGTAAGAACTAGTTCCTCACATAGTCAAAACAACACTCCAAATGAAGAGTCAAGAATAGAGTTGTTTCATGTAAGAGTGATTTCCAATCATACAAAGGTTGATGCATTATTTTATAGTGGGTCACAATCAAACTTGAGTTCAAAATACTTGTTTAAAAAACTAAACCTTAAAACAATACCTCATCATAAGTAATATCCATTGGGTTGGATAGTTAACAATGCAAACTTACAAGTTACAAGGAAGTGTTTATTCAAGTTCTCCATTACTGAAAAGTTCATTGATGAAGTTGAGCTAGATGAAGTTCCACTTGACATCTCAAGAATAATTTTGGGTAGTCCTTATTTGTATGATAGGCAAGTAGTATTTCCATGTAAACAAATACATATTTCTCAGGAATGTGGTGGAGTACATTGTGAGAGCCCATCGCAAAAATCTGAACATTTATTTGGTTAATGCAAGGCAGATGAAGAGACTAGTAAATGCAAGTAAAAATTTTGTGCTTCTCATGATCAAGTAAAATAATGATATTGATTATGAATCTTTTGAAGGTTGTGATGATAAATTGAAATCTGATTTGTTTGATGTGGTAAAAAAGCATGGCGAGATGTTTTAGGAACCAAATGGGTTACCTCCCAAGAGGGGAATTCAGCATGAGATTCAGTTGCAATAGGATGATCCACTTCCAAACATTGGCATGTATCACCTGTCGATTATGGAGACCACGGAAATCAAAAAGAAAATTCAAGAATTTCTGAACAAAGGTATCATACACCCATCTACTTCACCATGTGGTTATCCCATTGTCTTCCTTCCAAAGAAGGATGGAACTTGGTGCATGTGTGTGGATTTTCATGCACTGAACAAAATCATGGTAAAGAATTGTTATCCACTCCCAAGAATTGATGATTTTCTTTATCAGTTTAGGAATGCAAAGTATTTCACTAATTTAGGCTTATGAAGTGGTTATCATCAAGTTAGGATAGCTGAAGAAGACATTTGGAAAACAACATTTAAAACTAAACAAGGATTGTTTGAGTGGCTTGTTATGCGTTTCGTTCTTACAAATGCTCTAGCTACTTTCACGAGGGCAATGAATGATGAATTGAGACCATTTCTAGATGAATTTGTCATTGTCTACTTAGATGATATTCTCATATTCACCAAGTCAAGATATGAACATGCCATGCATGTAAACAAAGTACTAGATGTCCTGGGAAAAGAAGAGTTGTTTTTAAAAATGTCAAAATGTGAATTTGGCAAGACTTATTTGGTGTATTTGGGAAACATTGTTGGAGGAGGTGAGTTGAAGATAGACCCCTATAAATTTGAAGTCATTATGAATTAGACCAATCCCAATACAATTAAAGAGGTAAGAAGCTTTTTAGTAGCAACACAACAATGGCTAAGGTTTATTTTTAATTTTTCTTCAATTGCAGCTCCATTACATGCATTGACAAGTGTCAAGAAAGTCTTCCAATGGGGATATGTAAGACAAAAAGAATTTGATGCTTTGAAGCAAAAGATAAGTTCAGCACTGGTATTGGCACTTTCGGATCTTAGACAAAAATTCAAGATTCAAATAGATACAAGCGATTATTCCATGGGAGCAGTTCTATTGCAACATGGTAAGCCCATTTCATTTCATTATGAAATATTTAATGGAGTTGTAACTAACTTTCCCACCTATGACAAAGAACTTTATGCATTTGTACAAAGTGTTAATAAATGGAAACACTATTTGATGGGGAAAGAGACCATCATCCATACCAACCATCAACCATTGTAGTAGTTACAGTCACAGTCAAAGTTGCAGTAGTCACGACATTTCAGATGGATGGGTTTTCTACAAAAAATTGATTTGGTTATCATATATAGAAAGGAAATCTACAATAAGGTAGCTGATATGCTTTCAAGGCCTATTGTAAATTCATCTGTTATACTCAAGCATAATTCTATTTTGCATGAAAGTTACATAGAACAATATGCAAATGATAGTGACTTTCAAGAAGTATATGCAAGCTTGAGTCAAGGAAATGAAATTGAATAGTTGGATTATCATGTACATAAAAGTTTGTTGTATCGTTTGGGAAGTTGTGTATTCCACAGGGAGAAGGAAACAACATCATAAGGGAGGCACACACTTCATTGATTGCTGGACACTTTGATGTAGGCAAGACACTAACGAATCTTCAAAGGTATTGTTATTGGCCACGCATGCTAGATAATGTTTCTCATTTCATAAGAGGACATTATTTATGTGCTACAAGTAAGCCTAGAAATAGGAAATGTGGTTTATACATTCCACTTGCGGTACCTTCATGTCCATGGGAGAGTATCTCAATGGATTTTGTAGGAGGTCTTCCATTGTCAAGGAAAGGCCATGATTACTTGTATGTAGGTAGACAGGTTCAGAAAGATGTTCATACTAACACCATGCAAAAATCCAATTACAACTAAACAAACATCTCATCTTTTATTCCCCAACATTTGGGTTCATTTTGGTCTTCCTACTTCTATTGTAAGTGATTAAGATTCTCAATTCGTTTGGAATTTTTGGTCAAATTTGTGGGACATGATGGACACAAAGTTGAAGAAGAATACAACCTGTCATCCACGAATAGATGGACAAACATAGGTGGTCAATAGAACAATTATTCATCTTCTTAGAGGGTATTTTAGTAAACATCCCAAGTTGTGGGATGAACAGTTGCATTACATACAACATGCATACAACAGGGCAAAACATTTTTCCACAAACACATCGCCATTTGAAGCATGTTATGGGTACTTTCCAAGATCACCATTGGACTTCATATTTGAGAAAGATGTCACCATCGATGCTCACAGTGACATCGATAAGGCAAGGAAGTTCATAGAGAAAATTTAGTTGATACATCATACAGTGCAGGAACAACTTGAGAAAAGTCAGAGCAACTACAAGGCAAGGCATGACAAACACAAGATTGATTATGAATCTTTTGAAGGTTGTGATGATAAACTGAAATTTGATTTGTTTGATGTGGTAAGAAAGCATGGCGAGATGTTTTAGGAACCAAATGGGTTACCTCCCAAGAGGGGAATTCAGCATGAGATTCAGTTGCAATAGGATGTTCCACTTCCAAACATTGGCATGTATCACCTGTCAATTATGGAGACCATGGAAATCAAAAAGAAAATTCAAGAATTTTTGAACAAAGGTATTATACACCCATCTACTTCACCATGTGGTTTGCCCATTGTCTTTGTTCCAAAGAAGGATGGAACTTGGTGCATGTGTGTGGATTTTCGTGTATTGAACAAAATCATGGTAAAAAATTGTTATCCACTCCCAAGAATTGATGATTTTCTTGATCAGTTTAGGTATGCAAAGTATTTCACTAAGCTAGGCTTACGAAGTGGTTATCATCAAGCTAGGATAGCTGAAGAAGACATTTAGAAAACAACATTTAAAACTAAATAAGGATTGCTTGAGTGGCTTGTTATGCCTTTCGGTCTTACAAATGCTCCAACTACTTTCATGAGGGCAATTAATGATGTATTGAGACCATTTCTAGATGAATTTATCATTGTCTACCTAGATGATATTCTAATATTCACCAACTCAAGAGATGAACATGCCATGCATGTAAACAAAGTACTAGATGTCTCGAGAAGAGAAGAGTTGTTTTTAAAGATGTCGAAATGTGCATTTGGCAAGACTTATTTGGTGTATTTGGGACACATTGTTGGAGGAGGTGAGTTGAAGATAGACCCCTCCAAATTTGAGGTAATTCTGAATTGGCCCAAGCCCAATAAAGTTGAAGAGGTAAGAGGATTTTTAGGAGCAACACAATAATGGAGAAAGTTTATTAATAATTTTTCTTCAATTGTAGCTCCATTACACGCATTGACAAGTGTCAAGAAAGTATTCCATTGGGGATATGTACAACTAGAAATAATTTGATGCTTTGAAGAAAAATATAAGTTCAGCACTAGTATTGGCACTTTAGGATCTTAGACAGAAATTCGAGATTCAAACGGATGCAAGTGATCATTCCATGGGAGCAGTTCTATTGCAACATGGTAAGCCCATTTCATTTCATTCTGAAATATTTAATGGAGTTGTAACTAACTATCCCACCTATGACAAAGAACTTTATGCATTGGTACAAAGTGTTAATAAATGGAAACACTATTTGATGGGGAAAGAGACCATCATCCATAACAACCATCAACCTATTATAGGACAAATTTACCTTCTAATCAACCCATAGGAGAAAGACAAGATGATTGAAGCAATGATCACAATTGCAGGCACAAAATCCACACTAACGCTCTCCATACACTGACTGCTTGCTTTATAAAGCTTGTTTACAAGCATAAAGGAGTGTTAGTCACCCTTCTAACTCTTGTTTTTAGACCAGGGGGAGCGTTAGTGAACTTAAGTGATGTTCAAAAGGTTATGCCAACCAATCTGCTCATAAATATCTAGATATTAAATCCCTAAAATCAAGATATTTGGAGAAATTCTATTTTGAGAATGAAGGAAAATGGGAAAAATCTTGTAAACAAGGCAAGTTCATGGTTTTTTCCCAAATGAAATATAGTTGGAGTTTGGCAGCCCTAATTTGATTGCTATATAAGCAACAAGAGGGCCATTGCAAAAGAATCAGAGCATTTGGAAGGATAGCCCATAGAGCTGTTGTGAACTGTCATATTCTTGAAGGAGCTAGTTGAAAGAAGGAGAGATAGAGAGAGAGAGGAAGAAGGGGTAATGAAGGATGATACAACGAGTTTTTGTAATCACTATTCCATTCTAAATATAGGACTGTGGTTGTGTTCCCTAATCCAAAGTGTCGGTGATATTGTGCATTTATTTGTTCATTTTGATGCTTGTTGTGTTGAGTAGATAAGTTATACATTTATACATGTTTGTTACGGATTCTTACATTAATTGTCAAAAGTGTATGCTGTGAGTGGTTTTCTTTTTTCTTTTGTGCAAGAATTGTCTTGGAGTTGGTTAGGAGAAGTTCTTATTACTGCATGGAGATCCCCAAGCGAATCTAGAAAGAACCAAAGGTGATCCTCTTTCCATACCTTGTCAATATATGTATGATAGATGAACATCTGTGTAACAGGTAGCTTTTGCAGATAATCTTACGATCTGTCGAAGGTCCTGGGAAGACTTTCGAGGGTAGTTTTCATCCCGTGGATTTTACCCCATAACAAAATTTGCGACTCCACTAGGGACTATACATCTAGTTCCTGGTTACCCGGACTCCTCTTAGATCTTCTCTTTCTTCTATGAGCTTCCCACTTCTTCAAATCCTTTTCTGATCCACGATCTATCTTATTGCATCCTGCAAAGTTGCATTCTCCTCAGAAACTGATCCTAAAAGCCCTCTTTTTGAGCTATTTCCCTCACTAACGTAGGCTGCTAGTCTACACAGAGCTTTATAAAGCTCTTTGACTGTGCACAAGGAGCGTTAGTGGCCAAACTATAGCTCTGTTTACACATAGATAGAGCGTTAGTCTCCCATTTCCGTGTTTTTCAAGAGATTTTGTGAACCAAAAGGGGGGAAACTTGTCTTATGGGCTAAAGAAAGATCTGCAATAGTATCATGGTAACAAATTTGGTGTCTTAAAATTTATTTTTTAAGAAAATGTTTTAGCTTTTCTCTCATAAAAGTCATTTTTGTTGAAAGAAAAGCTGATAAACTTTATATCTCCTTCTGTCAAAATAATTGTAGGTTGCTTTGTTTTGGTTCAATAGTTGTTAGGGAATATTGAGAAAAGAAACTTTCGGTTATGCAAAGTGTTGAATGGCTTTAGATGCACTGACGAATTCATGAATATGTGAAATGATACATGTGTAGAATAAGACTTGTTTGCATAAGAAATTGAATTTTTTTATTAAAGCATTGTTCTGCATGGTTTATTGAGTCGAGAGTATCACCATATTCAAATGTCAACACCCCTACCAAAGAAAAATAAGCAATTACACTAAAATTTACATTAAAATCAATCAATTACTATTTTTTAGAGAAAACCAACATTAGCTAGATTAGGACCTTGGGATAAGCATGTGAGTCAACTTCCCAAGGTTGAAAATCAAAACTAGTGTCGTTAATGAGTGAAAAATCCTTCTGCTCTCATATTACCAGGACCACTGCACTCACAACGGAGCAAAATAGGAGACAAAATTGGATTGTGATTGAAGGTAGCCCACCTTCTCTTATAACTCCTTTGGGCATTCTGTGTATCGGGGGTCCCTTCAGGGATTTCGAAACTGAGTTGGGGACTCAGGTATCCTACCCACACAGCGTGTTGTCTATGACTATGTCCCCCCTGGTAATGTTTGTGATTTGAGGTATCTCTAGTGGCCAAACCTTCTAGGTACTTACACAAGGTGACTGCGACAGGCTGTCCTGGTACCTAAAATGGATGGACCTACTTTGTATTCAATTTTTGGGAGGGTGCTTGTCTTCACGAGAGTAATTGGCCCCTCAATCTGAGGTTTGGGCAAAGCCAAAAAATTAACCGTAACTGTACATTTGGCCATCCTTCTCTATTACTCATTGAGAAACTGGGTTTCATCTCTATTAATCGATGTTTATCAGGGGAGGTAATTTCCTCTTTTTGCTGATTGACATATTTAGTGTATTTTTTCTTTTTTAGGTACTTGAGTGCTATCGTTTTTGAGACTTTAAAGAATATCACATTGAAATCTATTTGATAAAACTTAACAATCATTGTGGCTACATCTGGCCCTCATCATCAATCCAGACAATTGTTAGGACTTCCTCCACTCATTGTGGAGGATCCGCCGAGTTCCACTGACTTAGATTCCTCTTCTTTGAGGAATTAGTCTCCTAAATCACACACAGGGTCTATGTGGACAACCAGCGATTCTGATTTGCCAGAGGATTTCTTTACAAAAGCATTTCTTCCTCATTTTAACACTCCTCTTACAAATCTGTCGAACCCTATAGTTACTCTCGCAGTACCAGTACTTCCTTCTTCAGTAGGTGGAAATTTCCCATCTACCCAGTCGACGCCTCAAGGGTTGTGGAATTATAGAGACATTATTTTTCCTCTACCAGTTCCCTAGTCAACGGTCATCACAATGCCAATAATGTGGAACCCCGCAGTCCCGTTCATCCCAGGTACTGCAACTCACATAACACCCTCTATACGTGGAACCCAGCAGATGCCAGGTTCCACTCCTATGGTGCCACAAAGAATACCTTTGACTAGTGCCATATATAGTGCTCCATATAACACCCAATACGACACTATGGGCGTGGTCCCAGTTTACCAAAACCAAAGTCGGCTGCCAATGTATAGTTTCGACCCCAAGATTCACACATCTGGGGCGGTTCCCAATATGCACATGCTAGCGAGGAATGTCACAGTTCCCCCTCCATTCTCAGGCATGCATGGACAATCACTGATTGATTTGAGTGTTCCCTATGTTAATCAAAGCCATATGGTTAGTTCTATGCCGGTTGGGAATCCACAAGGGATTCCCACCCAAACAATGGGGGCACCCTACTCACAAGCTCAGATGAATCAAGGGGGCACTGCTTATACTGGGGGCAACTTCATACCCCAATATAAAAATCCTCATGGAAATCCCATCTACAACACCATACCATAAAGCAACTGTTACACCATGCAACCCATGTACACCATGGGGAACCAAACGATGGGAGGAGCCCAAAGCTCCTCAGGTCATCTATCATCACCATGGTCCGAGTCGGGGGCACCCAACAATTTTCCCTTTTTGGCAACATTGGATATCCCCAACTTATAGAAGTTGACAAACGACCCCATCTACCACAACTTACAATGGCCGATGATCCCACATAAAACACTGATGGACATTCCTAAGTTTGACGGAAAAACAAGGGGAGGATCCGGGCACTCATGTCACCACCTACCATCTCTGGTGTTTTTCTAACTCTATGGTGGATGATAGTGTCCCATTACATCTTTTTCCCCACACCTTCACTAGCAATGCTGCAAAGTGGTATATTGAGTTACCACGTGTGTCAGTGAATACCTTTGATGCTTTAGCGATGGAGTTCCTAAGCACTTTCAGTTACCTATCCGTTATGAGACAGGGACAGAGCTCCTTACTTCGTTTCGTCAGGATACCACCACCCACATCTCTGATCATTTCTATGAGTGGAGACATAGGTAGAGGTTAGTCAAAGCTCCCATCCCTAATTTTCTCTTAACGGACTAGTTATGTAAATTGTTTCTCCCACAAATCGCTAGATATGTCGCTCTAGGTGGTGCAATCACAAAGGACCAATCCATACGTCGTGCCCAACACTTAGATTTGATCTATTCACAGTTTGGCACTCTCTATGACATTATACCCTATGCTCCCGGTAACCCCAATCCTCCCACCAAGTAGCACCCCAGAGCGCATGTCAACGGGATTGTTGGCGCAAACTCTAGGGTCACTGTAAAACAACTCAGTGGACACCTCTACCAAAGCAACTACTCTTCTTGCCACCATGATTAATTCTGTGCAGTCTACACAGAAATCCGGTAGCAAGAAAAAGAAGAATAAGAACAAGACCGCTCCTTTTGAGGAGCAATCATCTAAGCAACCCAACCGGAAACAGAAAGCCGCTGCGCCTACTGATATGGAAAAGGATAAAGGCACCAAATATTCATGCAAAATCTGTCTTGAAGAACATGTAACCTGGCATTGTCTGCATCTTCAAGAATGCACAGATTATCTTTCCAAGAAAGATTATGGTAAGGCACCTGCTATCCTTAGAAATCTTTTTCCTAACCAACCATAGCAAAATCTCATTGCCAACCAACCACAACCCACGTGAGAGGGCAACGACGGTTCGCAACACCCTTCAACTGGTGAAGGAAGTTTTACCGTTTACACATTTGAAATGGTAGAACAAACCACAAGAGCCAAATCTTATGAAGCTTCTGCCGCTCCGGCAGCAGAACCATCTGCAAGTCAAAACCCATCACTGCCCAAATATTTACGAATCGAAAGGCCGGTTAAGGACTTTGTAATTCGACCCCCCAAGGGGGCACTTCGACGTACAACACACAACACATCTGCATGTGCCGCCCAACACTACAACATTGTAGAGGATTTGGTGCAAGCGCTGTTAGCTATGTCAGTGCTCAAAGTATTACAAGCATGCCCCAGCTAAAGGAAATCTTTGCTTTCGGCTATCAGGGGTATTGAACCTACGGATTCCATGCTTGCTATTTTCGACATGGACAAGTGTAAACCTCCCCTTTCCAACCAGCTTGCATTTCAAGTGCATATCACTTCGAAAGGTAAAGGTATACATAGAACTATCATTGACAAAGGTGCTTTGACCTGCATCATGTCGGCTTCATGTTGGCTCGCCTTGGGTTCTCCAACCCTATCCCTGCCATCAAACTCCCTTAAAGCTTTCGATGGCCACACCTTTATAACAAAAGGATACTTAGCCAATTTTCCCATCACTTTGGCTGAGAAAACAGTAATGATGGACGTAGAAGTCGTGGAAAAGAAACTTGACTATAATTTGTTGCTGGGTCGTAGTTGGACATATGCCATGACGACTATCGTATCTATTGTCTTTCGCATCATCCAATTTCCATTGGATGGAAAGGTTATTACGGTAGATCAGTTGTCTTTTTGCACCCCTGATTATTCACCTACCAAGTGGCTCCGTACCCCTAGTAGGAGGGGGAACTGACTCTTACGTCAGTATCGGTACTGGTCTATTGAAGGCTTCTTCCCTCATGGGTTGTTTCCCTCTTCAGTTGCCTAAGGTTCCACAGATGGTCAACATGCTTTCATCAATTCCTCATGAACAGACCGATCTATGGATCCTCCCAGCTCCTTTAGACATTGACACATACGGAGGACAAATGCCACTGTCACCAGCTGAATTGGCTTGCCAAGCCATTCAAATTGCATCCGAATCTCCGGTCACTTTGGTTTCAGCCAATGGTACCATTGCACCTCCCATAACCGCTCCTTCTTTCGATCCACTCAATCAAGTCCTACATATGGATGAAGCTATTAAAGAGATCACGAGGTTAGAAGAGTGACCCTGGGAGGATTTGCACCATCATGTTTCGATATTTGATTCAGACATGATACCTCTTCAAATCCTATCACCTGATGCACATGAAATTGTTTCCTCACCGTATACGATGATCCAACTTTTAGAATCGGAAGGAGACAGGGGAAATATTTCACAAACATTGCTCCCTAATATTTATGTCATGACAGGCATCGCAGAAAACATGTAAAGTGGAGCCAATCACAATCCCTGAGGAAATTGTGAGCTTCACCTACCCATTTAGGGACTTCCACGATGTTTTTCCTTGGTCTTATGAGGAAATGCATGGCATAGACCCTTCTAATGTCAAGCATGAGATCGAGAAAGATCGAGCGTTCTTCTTATGGCATTTTTCTTGCTCGTTAATCTGAAAAACCTTGAGTCTTCTTCTTTGGGCTCGTTAAACTACTACAAAGATGAATAGAGCATTGTTAGGGATATTTTATTGCTCTTTAAAAAATACAAACATCCCTGAGTTTTTTTCGTTGTGCTCGTTAAATCTATGCAACAATAGATAGAGAACTGTTAGGGATATTTTATTGCTCTTTAAAAAATACAAAAATCCTTGAGTTTTCATCGTTAAGCTCGTTAAAATCGATCTAACTATGGTAGAGCACATTTGGAGACATTTTATTGCTCCTTAAAAAATACAAACATCTCCGAGTTTTTTGTAGTAGGACTCGTTAAAACATCCATACCACAATCTGTGAAGCACTTTTTTGGGATATTTTATCACTCTTTAAAGAATATAAACATCCCCAAGTTTTTCATCATTTGCACTCGTTAAATATATGCAAAAAATGCTTTGAGCAACTCTTTTTTGATCTTGTTCTAGCTCATAAGTTGAAAAAGACCAATGGAGCATCCTTTCAAGGCACTTTTTTCGTGCTCTTTAAACTGAAAAAATCCTGAGCTATGTCTTGCTGCTCGTTAAACATGCTAAAGATGACCTGAGCATTCTTTCAGGTACTTTTTCTTGCTCGTTAAAAAATGAAAAATCCTGAGTTTTTGTTACTGAGCTCATTAAAGTGTCATGAAAAAACAGAGTTGAGTTTGTTGCCTTGTACTCGTAACAAAATGAGGTCGACATCTATTGGAAAAATGTTTCTCTTTATCCGGGTTCAATAGATTAAATACGGAAAAGTAATCGATACGGGTATACTATTAACCTTTCGTTGCACCCATTTAACAACTATGACAAAGGGACCACCATGGAGTCCCTCTTTACGATCTTTTCAGACTCTCTAAATATGAAAAGACCACCGAGTTGTCTAGTTTGGACTCTTTAAATACACAGACAAGATATAGAGTCGTTCTTTTTACAATACTTTTCAGACTCTTAAAAGATGAAAAAATCGACGAGTTTGCCTATCTAGACTCATTAAACTAATCAGATAGGGAAAAGAGTCGTTCTTTTTGCGATCCTTTTCAGACTCTCTAAACATGAAAATATCGATGAGTTTACTTGTCTAAATTCATTAAAAAATTAGACGGGGAAAAGTGGACAATACAACTGTATCTTGTATTTGGAAGCGTGATTTGGTATCATTCGTTCCCTTGAACATGACACTCCCTCAGATAAACCATCATTTTGAAAGCCTCTCAGTATGAACCCTACCAACCTATGAGTTTTTAGCCTATATACCCTGATGTAATTGCATCTTTGTATCTTAAACACTTTGTAGTGTTCATGAGTCTAGTGTTGTCTAGTTAAAACCATTGTCATGCCTTCTATTGTTCAAGGGTTCCCATTTATTTCCTCTATCAACCAATCCTATGTATCCTTTCATCATGCCCTCTGTTTTTTAGACCCGAAAGCTCAAAAGATTCTTCAAAAAACAAAATCATCCTTGTCTGGTTTCATGTTGACTGATGTAGGACGCGTCATTGCCTACCTTTCAACAGGTTTCTTCCTATCGACTTCAACACTCTATCTAGGAAGATAACTGAGAAACACATTCAGTGCCTTGGTGCTTGCAGACATTAGTGGCAGGTTACCTTGTGTTTGATCACGAGTTTTCATTATTGGCTCCTAGTTAAGCAATTCTACGAGTGTTCGACGACAAAAAATCTTTCACACTCATTAGTTTGCACTGTGCATCTTGGAGACCATCACCATTGTCAGTGGCCTTCCTCGCATCTGTTAACAATCTCCATTATTGGCTGGTAATCAGATGATTTCATGCATGTTTGACATCAACTCATATTATCACATGTACTGATCTATGTTGTTCGGTGAAGCAGGAATCAAGACCTTGGGTAGAGGCTTGCATCATTCAGCCTTGTTTCCTCTCCCAAGCTGTGATATTGTTCTTTGGAGATAGCTATTTCAGGATGAGCTATTATGACAATAGATCTACCATGTGCCATATTGGTGGCCAACATTGTTATATCTCTGAGGAGAAAGTTTCTATGACATAGCTATTGAGCATGGGAATGCCCGACTCAAGACATGATTTTAGCAGTTTATATATATGTATCTTTGTTGTATCAGGTTTTCCTTGCTGCCCGAAACTTCTCTCTCTCTCTACAAATATTTTGACAACAAATTACAGTGTTTTTTTTTATAAAGTATTTTGGCCATCTTCTCTGCCTCTTATCTCATACTTTAGGGGGCATTTGTTACAGGATAAATTGACCTCTTAATCAATTCAGAGGAGAAAGACAAGATGATTGAAAAAATGATCACAATTGCAGGCCCAGAATCCACACTAATGCTCTCCATGCATTGATTGTCTGCTTTATAAAGCTTGTTTACAAGCATAAAGGAGTGTTAGTCACCCTACTAACTCTTGTTGTTAGACCAGGGGGAGCATTAGTGAACTTAAGTGATGTTCAAAAGGTTATGCCAATGAATCTACTCATAAATATCTAGATATTAAACCCCTAAATTTGTGCTAGAAAAGTAAGGAAACTCCAAAAATCAAGATATTTGGAGAAATTCTATCCTGAGAATGAACTACAAGTGGATAATGGCAGCCCTAATTCGATTGCTATATAAGAAACAATAGGGCCATTGCAAAAGAATCAGAGCATTTGGAACGATAGCCCATAGAGTTGTTGTGGACTATCATATTCTTGAAGGAGCTAGCTGAAAGAAGGAGAGAGAGAGAGAGGAAGAAGGGTAAGGAAGGCTGATACAATGGGTTGTTGTAATCACTCTTCCATTCTGAATATAGGACTGTGGTTGTGTTCCCTACTCCAAAGTGTCGGTGATATTGTGCATTTATTTGTTCATTCTGACGCTTGTTGTGTTCAGTAGATAAGTTATACATTTATACATGTTTGTTACAGATTCTTACATTAATTATCAGAACTGTATGCTATGATTGGTTTTCTTTATTCTTTTGTGCAGGAATCGTCTTGGAGCCGGTTAGGAGGAGTTCTTCTTACCACATGGAGATCCCCAAGCGAATCTAGAAAGAACCAAAGGTGATCCTCTTTCCATACCCTGTCAATATATGTATGATAGATGAACATGTGTGTAACAGGTAGCTTTTGCAGATAACCTTACGGTATGTCGAAGGTCCTAAGAAGACTTTCAAGGGTAGTTTTCATCTCGTGCATTTTACCCCATAGCACAACCATTGCAGTTGTTATAGTCACAGTCAAAGTTGCAGCAGCCATGACATTTCATATGGATGGGTTTCTACAAAAATTTGATTTGGTTATCATGTATAGAAAGGGAATCTACAATAAGGTAGCTAATATGCTTTCAAGGCCTATTGTAAGTTCATCTGTTATACTCAAGCATAATTCTATTAGGTAATCTTGACTCAGGATAGAGTCAAAGTTGACCAGGTTAAACAATGTTGGTTTTGGGGCACATGGTATTGTGCACCCATAGTATTATGTCCATGGTATTATATGTAATGGAGCTTATAAAAGGCTAGAAGGACTTCATTGTAATGCAAGATCTAGAGGTGAGTAGTGAAGGCTCACTTGATCAGATTGGCTAGGGTTTTGGCCAATGCTAATAAGATTTTATTAGGTTGGGTTTTTCCCCAGATTTGGGGTTTTCCCGGATAAACATTTTTATTTATGTGTTTATGGTTGTTGCTGGTTATTTTTATATTTATTCCTCTCAGTAATTATTTATATTATGCGGTAAATTTCATAACAACTGGTATCAGAGCTAGATATTGGCTTCAAAGGGATTCTTTGATGCCAGGGGTTTATAGGGCTTGATGAGATCAATGTAGCCTTTTTACAGATCTGGGTTTGGAAAATAATGGTGGAACAATCGTACGCGAAAGAAACTTGAGGAGAATGTGCGGAAGATAGTGTCATAACTGCCAGGGATCACAATGCATTTGTGATATTTACTGGTTTGGAACATGTTGACGAATTGTTTGGGATTCATGCGGATGTTGACGAATTGTTTGGGATTCATGCGGCTATTTAAAGAAGGTTAGTAGAAGAAAATTTTTCATGCGGCTTCAAAAATTGTTTGTTTCCTGCTACAGAGGCTAGTAAAGAAATGATTTGGTTACAAAGGTTTATGGGTGAATTGGGTAAGGAGCATGATATGGGCATGCTTTACAGTGATAGCCAATTTCCATTCATCTTTCAAAGAACTCAACATTTCATTCTAGAACTAAACACATACAACTCAAGTACCATTTCATACGATCAATGTTGGAAGATGGAGAGTTGAAGCTGGAAAAGATACAC
>APFE031707991.1:0-12494 GCA_000404065.3 Pinus taeda | reverse complement strand
TGCAACTGCTAGAAGGAAATACGCTTTTCTTATGGGTTAGTTGAGCTATTGCATGATGGACTTCAATTAGAACTCAAAGTGATTGAGTTTGGTGGAGTTGATTGAGGAGTTGATGGAGTTGTGTTCAGTTTGACTTAGTTGAACTAGTTGTATTTAGTCTAACTGAAAAATACACTAGTGATGAGTGGTGTGAATTAATTCACTAATTATTAACTCATAAATCAACTAAAGAATACATCAGTTAACTCAGTGCATGGACAATTTAGTGGAGACAAGTGTTAGAGGTGAGTGAAAGGGCAAGACAGTTGCCAGTTGTGACTATAGTTGTGCATGAGATTTGCACAATTAGTGGATTGAGATTGCCAATGAGGCTTGTGTAGTGCAACACAAGGGAAATACGAGTTTGGATCAGCCATTCTCATCTATTCTCATGCAGGATTGCGCAGTGGAGGTAGGCAAGCAGCGGAGGAGATTTGAACCTGTGATTGATTCAGATATGAGCTAGTTTTGTGTGTAAAAGGCGGAGATAGTACTAAGTACTTGCGAGGAGTATTGTACTATGTATTGTTGCATGTTCTAAATCAATATAATATACAGATAGTTGAGGGGTTTTCAGCTGTATACTTTCCCTGTGATATACTGTGTTGATATGTGTGATTGATGTTTCAATGTTCGCATGCGATTGTTCCTTAATTCCACAAAATTGATGATCAATGGTAGAGGAGGTTATGTATTATGCATGCATTCTGCAATAGTGTATAATCAGGATAATCTCTGTGAATAAGTGTCATATTATTCAGAAATTTCTACAATTTTCATATTCCAATATTGAGACTTGGAATTTCACTTACAAAATACTTACAAATAATATTGCATTTTTACACTTGTACCCATATAAGACAAAATAGGGTAGAGACAAATTGACAACCTAACAAGACACAACAATTTGATGTTGGAGTTTGGGAGAAGTCTAGCTCAACAACCTCCACTTGTTGCTTCTCGGTCACATATTGGTGCCAAGCTTGGTATTGTGTGATGTTTTCCCCAAAATGCTTAGAGTTGTCTTACTAGAAGCAGACTCTAGCCTCCATAGCATCCAATTACACTGTCTTGGAATCCATGTCCAACTCATTCTAAATAATTAGAAACATTGTTCTAACTTTGATAGGACCACTGATGAAATTTTGCATGTTCTATGTGTTCGACTCCAAGTCTTCCATGGTGGAATTATGTCTCAACTACTCCAAGTTTTCCCTGGTGGAATTTTGTCTTAGCTGTTGCAAGTAACCTTAAACCTCCTTACGGACTTGGTTCTTGGGTTTAGTTTTGGTGAGGGAACCGACTAATGGGATCTAGTTGGTTCTCACAAAGACATCCAACCTACTCTACAACCATACATATGAGGCTTAAATGTTGCCAATGAATGAGGCAAGTTGCTTATTGTTTTGAATCAACATTCAAACCTTCGCTTTCTCCAACTCTGCTTGTGTCTTCCTTTTCTTCACTAAGTCAAGTAGGGCCCCTTTGTACCACATTGTCCACTCTTGCACATAGGCAATGGAATCTTGTATTATTTTGAGAATTTTAACAAACTCTTTACTCTTCTACTGTAAGCCATGCAAACGGAAAACTGATTTATGTACAGTGACAAATCCATCATAGAGTTTCCACATGGTTTCTCCAAGTGTTTATACTTTAGCAAGTATCACTTCTCTCATTTCCCTCAATGCGGAAATTGTATTCTTTGTTGTTGCTCAGATTTATTCTGCCTCTTTCCTGGTAGGCTGCAAGTTCATGAAATATTGAACATTTGATCTTGTTTCCTCTGCATATGCCAAGTTGGCTTTGACAATGGAATTTGGATGCTTCGTAGTGTCCAAAACCATCATCCTTTCTCTAATGAATGTAGATGATGCATGATCATCTAGAAAGTGTTTTCTTCATGCTTGTACAATCCTCTTTTAGAACTCATTGAATGATAGATTGTACACATCCATCATCGGATCATCATCAAGGAGAATAATATCTCCTTGCTTTCTTGGGAATGGCTCTGATGCTGGAGGTGGTGGAGACTAAGGGATGACCTATGGTTCTCTCAGCATGAGGTCAACATCTTCATGTTGTGGCTCCTGTTCCAATTCCATGTTTGTCACTTCGATCAACTGCTTAATCTGTTGAGCAAGCTCCTGATTCTACATCTGTTCACCTTCCCCCTCAGATGCTAGTTTTTATTGTTCTTGTTATTCAATTGGTATTGACATTGTTTCCTCTGTCATCACGTCTTGATTTTGTTCTTCTCCTTTCTTTTTCTTCGCTTCTCATTCCTTCCTCCTCAACTCTTGTTCTTCCTTCAACTTCTTCTCTGTCTCTTGCAACTTCATTTTTTCTTCCTACAACCTTTGCTTTTCTCTCTTCCTTTGTTCTTTTCTCTCTATCCTCTACTTCCTCTTTTCTTCTACTACCAATGATTCTTTCTCAACAAGAGGATCTTCTTTCATTTTTAGATTTGTTCTCCCTCCGGACTGTTAGTAATCTTTCTCTTTCCCTTGTCCTGCATGAGATTGTCACCTTCTACTGCTATTACTTCTGTAGTTTCCATTTTTTGTGGAGCAACCTATGAATTCCTTGCTAAACAGATCGACTCATTGATTTTGGAGGCATTGTAGAATTACCTCCAAGGATCCTCCTCTGGCCAATGATATTCCCCGCTGATACATGGAAGGTAAACTCTTGTATAGTGGTCCTTGCAAATAATGCAGGGATCATACATATTGAAGTCCTTAGTGCTGAATTCAAATTTCGCTATCTCCTTAGCTTCAACATCTGCAAATTTCAAGTTCTTTATCTCATATAATCTAGTCTGCAAAGGAAGAGTGGGTCGTGGTGCTTTCTTATTCATGTGCGGTGCTGTTGACAACCTTGGAACGAGATGGTATGATACTTCTTGCATGATTAGTTTGTCAATGGCATACCTTGGTAAGACATGCGAAGGATTCTCTCCACCAAATTGTATAATGAAGGTTCCACCTAGTGAAGCATACAAATCTACGATGTTAGTTTTCGCCTCCATTTCTTCTTGTGACATGCAAGGTAAATATTCTTCAAAGATAACCTTGTAAAACTGGATGATGAAATGGTTAGTTAGCTGCACCATTACTCCTTGATAACTATATTTTGAAAGAAACTTGCAATAGATGTACATGATAGGTTATCGTGGTGTCCATGTGTAGCTCATGCCAAGGAACTGCTATTGCACACATATTGCATCCAATAAGTATGCAAACATATAGAACCTTTCTTGCTCACCCTTGGGTGGATTATGAGCCTGTGTTACAAGGGCATTCAATTGTTGAGCCAACATATCTGACTAGTTAAATGGTCTCTCATTGTTCATCAACTTGTCCAATCATACTTCCCACCTTTCAGGAAAGGTTTTCGTGCTCTCTTGAACATGGATTTTGTAGGCGAAGATAACTAAGAGTTGGTAAGCCTTCCTGAGTGACTTTTCCTTTTACAGATGGGTGGGTGTCTCTCAAAACTTCAATGGCTCTTTAACCCAACGTTTGACAATATCTCTTGTGTTCACTTAGTTGTGGGTGGCATAAAAGAGTGAGTCAATGCACTCTACTGGCTCAGGAAAGTGATGCATTTGTTGAAAGTTTTCTGCCCAGAAGGTGTCAAGATTCTGCCCGCTGGCACTGCTCAATGTCATGGTCTTCTCATCCATGTGTGAGATAATTTAGTTGATGATATCTTCACATGGGAAGGCGAGATACCTGCATGCAACCTTATATAGCCCTAACTGTCATATGCTAAGATAAACCTACCAGTCCTCTAAGTCTTCCTCAAAGTCTTTTGCAAAAGCATCTTTAATATACTACCATGTTAGTGATGATCCTTTCTCTATAAACAACTGACTATTTGCATACGTTTGCAAATCAACTAATTTTTTTCTCAACTACTTCCCTATTGCTTCTCTCAGTCATTTCCTTTGATGCAACTCTCATAGATGCCATAGGAACAGTGACTACTAGAGAGGTTGTAAAAAATTGTTGTACCTGTGGGACAGAAAGGACACTCATGGCAAGAAAAAGTCATTTAAAAAAAAAAAAAAACTTACAAGGCAAGTTCAAGAAGGAAACGAGGCACTAGATGGGGAGGATTGTTCAATTTTTTATAATAAGAGGGATTGGATACATGTGGGAACTATGCATTGTGCAGTCCCAACAACCAAGGTGGAAGCTTGGTGATTGAAACTTTGCAATGTGTAGTTCATCCTGGGTAGAGGCCTAGAAGAGACTATGCATTATGTAGTCTCAGTGACCAAGGATGACATGCTAGCTCTTGAAACTATTTAGTGCTCAGTTGGAACTAACTTGGACTTCACACTGTGCAATTCTAGAGGCCAAGCTTGTGGCTTGATCCTTCAGATTGCATAGTGCTAGCTGGGCAAAGTGAAAACCAGCCAAGGGAAACCCAGATATGCCCAAGGGAAGTGTGGAAAATGAGTAGATATGAGAGATAGTGTGAACCTGAGTGCATATATGACTAATTGAAAATAAATGCATGTGAATTAAGTGTAACAATCAAATGGAAGGAAAACAAAGTAAGTGAGAAGAGTTGTCGCAACGACCACCATTGGTGAAAAAATAAGAAAAAGTGATGGGACACTTGGGAAAGGAAATATAAAACATAAAACAAATTGTTTACAAGTTAAAACAAGTCAAACTCTAGCAACCATGAAGAGAAACAAGTGAAACAACACTCACACAAGCCAAACAACAAAAACAACAAAAAATGCAGTGAAAGACAACAAAAGAAAAATTCACCTAGAAAAGTGATGACGATCACATTGAAGGTTCCTTAATCTCATTGGGAATGATAGAGCTCTGAGATTGAATGTGAAGATGAGCTCTAGAAGCTTCGATTAAATAGATTTAGACAATTTAGGGTTTATGATGTGCATGTCTAAAATCAAGGAAAAAGTTTCAAAAAATAGCGTGAGTTCCTCCTTCAAGATACTAAAAATAGATCCCTACTTTTTAGAGATGATTTTTTTATTTTTTCTTTTTTGGGGAAACTTGCCATGTACACTGTTAGGAAAGACTACGTAGTTCTGGGGAACTAGGAAACTTTATGGCTCAGTGAGGGTTGCACTTCCTCCCATGACTGCACAGTTTATGAGTTCAAGGCTCACTGGAAATCAGGACTACACAATTCCCATAATCAAGGTTGCTTGCTCTCTAGGATTGTGTAGTTTCTATAGGAAAGCCCAGAACCGCCGTAAGACCAATTTGGGAGATCAACTTGCGAGTTAGATATATAAGATAAGTGAGTAAACACAAGCAAAAAAGAAAAGGTAAGTCTCAATCAAAGCATGCATACTTGGCTCAGTGTGAGATGAGTTGTTGTGGTTAGGAAGGGAGGCCCCAAAATTGAAGCATATGCAAAATTTTGGAGGGTGGTTGTAGCCACTAAAAATCTGGTGATGCACTAGTAGAACTCCAATCAGTATGGATCTTGTCTCATGAAAAATAGGTCTAACTCTTTCGAAATTATTGTTCAATTATTTGATTATCATAGCTTCTTCACTTATCTTGAATTAAAGATGTAGTCCCTACCATTGTTTTCATCGACAACACACATACCAAGCCAGGTAAAAGTAAGTTATTTCGATTGGGGATAAGGGATATATATATGCACAAGTAAAATATATTGTTAGAGTTTTTATTTCATCTATGGCGTTGCTCTACTGCCAGAAGCCCTAGATAGTACCCCATTGGAGTCACTTCAGGAACATAAGCATTACTCTACTACCAGTAAGACTAGACAATACCCTAGAAAAGTTACTTGCTTCACCTCTCTGTGCAGGAAGCATTTCTCTTCTTTCGCTCTTTATTTCATTTTTTTATTTTTTTCATTTTCATTTATTCAAAGAATTGTGCATAGGGACTTATTTATTTCATGGGGCGAAAGAGGGATCCCGACTTATTGAGAGCAGAAGAGCTTGTCCCTTCAAAGAAGGATAGTTATATATACCTCTGACATACTTGTTAAGGCTTTCCCCCTCTCCTTTCTCTACTTGATTTAGTTGACAAGGATTGATCAAAAATAGAGGACTGATTAGAGTAGGCGATACTAATTAAAAGTGCAAGCACCATGATTTCACCATGACTCTCTCTGAAAGGAACATATTTTCCATTAGGGTATCATCTACTAGAAGAAATGTGAGATTCACATAAAGAGAGAGAACAGATAGATAACCAAGCATTGATAACATTACAACCTCCTCTTGGATTTCACCGAGCTTGTTAGAAGCCAAACACGGTTTCATGCGAAAACTAACCTACAACTGAAAATAAAACAAACTAAAGGAAGGAAGTAGGGTAAATTTGAATGACAGCAAATCAAAGAAACAAACAATAAAATAAAACAACTACTCCTACTACTAACCTAAACAAAGCATAGGAAAACTTACATAAAGTGATATTTCCAATGCATCCAACATCGCATTGGCTAGCCTATGTGGCAAGGGCATGTATGCAAAAAAGGATACATAAGAAAACTAATAAACAAGAAAGATACGACAATACAAACTAGAATGTCTGAAATATGAATGCACCCACAGAAACGTAAGAACAAAATGCACTTGAAATACACTTTGTGGATGTATCAAGGTGTTTAAACACACTACAGGCCAAAGACATGCAGGCACAAATTTTCGAACTTGAAAAACGAGCGAACATGAAGAAAGAAGAATTTTTTTTTGCAAAAGTGCTTGCTACGTATGACTCCTCCAATGACTAAGTGATAGGATCGTGTGATACATATGGAGGATGCGAAGATTTTAATATAAATTGATTTTCAACGTGTACAACAAAGTGATGAGGAGCCTGGAAAGATTCAACACAATTCTAATCCGAAGTGGAATTAAACTCAAGACTAAAAGAACTTGACATAACCATCATTTCAAGATGAAGTGCCTCAATAGCTTGGGGAGGTTCCAATTCATAAAAATATGGATCATTGAAGACTGGTGGCTTAGAAAGATCAACAGTGGAAGAATCATAATCGTGATCAAATGAATCAATGAAAATATCATGACATCCATGATCAGAAAGTTCAAGATCACAAAAAACGACGTCCTCATTACCTAAAGAGTCATAAAGAGGGGATAATGAAAAATAAGAAATTTCACCCTATATGTTCCTAGAAATATAAGATGAGAGGTTGAGAGGATCAAGGAGAAAATATTTTTTCTCTCCGAATTCAAATGAAAAACTAGCATTCCACATGTTCCGTGAATGAAAATAGTAACATCCGAAATTGAATTTTCATAAGATTTAGCATAAATTATATAATCGTGGAAAATGTTAGGATAATGTGGAAGAGGTGCGTATGTAAGGGGGTTATCCTTCACCGTAAATTCTTGTTCAGACTCCCACACATACTCATCAAAGATGATATCACAAGTTCGTTGTTCAACACCAACTCCATACAGAACTTGATCCTCATGAACATCACAAGGGGGATTCAAAACTGGTGAACACAACACATCAAAATCTAGAGGATCAGATAGGATTGAAGGACGAAGAATGAGGGGATAACACTTCACAACTATCGGGGTCACAGTCCAAATCTGTACTGAAATTCTAAGTAAGTGGGGTAGGAGGAGATGGCAATAGATCAACAGGTCAATTCTTAACTTATCCCACCTCGATCTACGTAACTATATTTGTTTGATGAGAAGGGGACGAAGGGTTAGTTGGAACAAAAAAATTATCCTTCTCGTATTTAGAATCTCTAACACCAAGGTATTTTGGGAGACGTTCAAAAGATTCTCACTCATGTGGATTTTTGAAAATGTGAACAAGATATAGAAATTTGTCTACCAAGAAAGGCCAATCAACTTCATCTTTAGGAAATTAAAAGTAGTAATGAATGAAATGATCGTGAAAGTCCTGAAAAGATTCATCATGTTCTTTTCACAATTTTAAAATTTTCTTATTAAGAGCTTTATGATCATAGAGATCAAAAGCATGACATGACTATATGAAAAGCAGTTCAAAAGAGTGAATGGAGTCATTTAGCAATGTGTTACACTAGTCTTGCACGTGCCCTTCGAATGTGGGAATGAACAAACTACATACGACATCCTCACAGTGGATGTTATGCTTTGTGAAAAAATCAAGAAACTATGCAGTGTGGTCAAATAAGGTTGTTTCACCTTCACCATTAAATTTCAAATTGGACAAGTCATTCATAATTCTCGCTGACACTTTTAGATTTTCCATATTTCAAAAATATATCAGGGTTATGATTTGATGAGAAGTAATTAAATGAGTGGAGTGCTTGAAAACAAACTTCAAGGGCTCAACTTGTCATTTGGCCCTCCTTCTAGCTCCATAAATGTTGATAGTGTTGAACCCGCCCACATTCAAGGGATCTCCTTGACATGAAGTTCCAACTAGACCTCACACGGTTTGGATAAGGAGTCCTAGCAGTGGGTGGTAATGTTATGCCTTGACTGCGGAAACGCGCAAAGGAAAGTATGATAACTTTTGGTGAGAGAAAGTGTGTGACCCTGTGGAGAGTCAAGTGTGATGCATGAAGGTTCCAAGACACGAAGGGAAAAGGAAGTGCACCCATTGGAAGCCTGTAATAGTACATAGCTTGAAAGGAACACATGAGAAAAATGATATCACAAGCTAAGATGCAAAATAGACCACAAGTTAAAGTGATGAATTAACACAACAACATGCATCCAACAAGATTCATATAAATTCAAATGAAACAGTTCATAATGATATGTGTAAGTTAAATAACATACATTTACATTACAACAAGAATAGTCCTAATATATTAACAACATATGCATGAAAGCGTGTTGGCTCCAATTTTATTATTTTAAGTGAAAGTTCCATTCATACATACACCATTGATGACCACTAGCCCCAATAGTCGAACATTACAACCAAGAACACCTACTCCTCCAAAGAAGTATACTCGCTCTATGCTACGGAGAAGCCAAGGTGCTTCACAATACTCCCAAGCTCTTTCTAAGCCTAAGCCTAGCCAAAAGCTTGTTAAATGAGTTATGAGGTTCTATTTTTAATGAGAGGGGATGACTCTTCAACTCCCCTTTGTGATCTTTGGACTACCCTCATGACTCTTCAACTTCTTCACAAAATAACACATTACATTACATGATGAATTTTCATATTCCAATATTGAGACTTGGAATTTCACTTACAACGTAATTTCAAATAATATTGCATTTTACACTTGTACCCGTATAAGACAAAATAGGGTAGAGACAAATTGACAACCTAATAAGACACAACACTATGATGTTGGAGTTTGGGAGAAGTCTAGCTCAAAAACCTCCACTTACTACTTCTTAGTCACATATTGGGGCCAAGTTTGGTAATGTGTAATGGTGTCCCCAAACTTGTTAACAGTGACTTGCTAGAAGTAGACTCTAACCTCTATGGCATATGGGTACATTATCTAGGAACCTGTGTCCAACTCATTTTGAATCACGAGAAGCATTGTTTTGACTTTGACAAGATCACCGATGAAATTTTTCATGTTCTGTGTCTTCAACTCCATGTCTTCCCTGGTGGCATTTTGTCTTAGCTACTCTAAGTACTCTTTGACTACCTTCCAGACTTGGTTCTTAGGTTTAGTTTTGGTCAGGGAACTGATTAATGGGATCTGATGTGTTTTCACCAAGACATCCAAACTACTCTACAACCATACATATGAGGCTTGAATGATGCCAATGAATAAGGCAAGATGTTTGTTGTTCTGAATCAACATTCAAACCTTTGCTTTCTCGAGCTCTACTTGTGGCTTCATTTTCTTCACTAAGTCAAGCAGACCCCCTTTGTACCACATTGTCCACTCTTTGTTATAGCATCATTTATCACATTTATATACTTGATTCTTTGAGTCATGGCCTTGGGCATCCATTTCCCTTTAGACTTGGCCCAATAATTAAAAAACATTATTTTAAATTCCATATGTGACTCTTCCCTTCCAAAAATGCGTGCACACATGGTTTCATCTATACCCAACCCACATATATGATTTACAATATGAACAAAATATAAAATCCCTATTTTTTGGGTAGGGTTTATGGGTTACACCAGAATCCTACCTACAGGAGCATGTGGCCTAACTATATCCCAACTAAAAACACTATTTTGAGGTGATATAATTACACCTCATGGGGAAGGCCTAAGGGGAGAGAAATATAGGATATTGAAATTATATCCAATTGGTCCCTGATCAAGACTGATTTATCCCTATGCCTCCTACACTCCCAACTATAGGAAACCCATGTTTCCTCATAGAGATGTCCATCTCCTTTATATGACATCCATGTGTATGGATTTGAAAGAGGATTGTTGAGGCTTCGGTTGGATGGATCCGGAGGAAGGTTTCGCTTGGATCCATGGACGAATCAGGTTGTATTCTTCCACATTATTTTGCAGTCACTAATAAAGAAGCTCTGTCTTGTTCCTGATGTTATGATTTTAACGCTTTAATTCATGTTATAATCTAATGATGTATGATTTCATGTTTTCTATGTATATTCTTATATGATCTAACATCTATATCATGAACATGATTTGAACTACTCCTAGTATATATGCTTTTCTTGAATGAGTTGTAGGTTTTGAAGCATTGGAGGAAGCAAAGGGTTTGGACCCTACGGGAACAACCTCAAACGCAGGACCTTGGGGTAATATCTCTTCTTCCTACTTTAGTATTTTAAGCATTAGGTCTGCTTATTTGCTTGCTTCTTCTTATTGTATTCCCTTCACTCTGTTGGGGTTCTCAACCCATACCCCAGGGTGTATTATTCCCGTAACGGAATTGGCGACTTTGATGGGGAATAATTCTAGTATTTCCTAGTTTGGGTTGTTTCTTTCTTGATCTGGGCCTTCTTGTTTGGTTTCTTGTTTTTCTAGTATCTTTGACTAGTTTGCAACCTGGGAAAAAAGTATGATCTTCTATATCAGGCCTAATTTTTTTTATTTTTCTTTGCTAACTTTTTTATACGCAAGTTTTAGTTTACATAGTCATGTATACACGCATGTCTATCACTGCACAGTCGCGTATGCTTTGTTTTGAATGAATTTTTCAAATGCTGAGTCTAGTAAAGGGTTTTACCTAGTTTTTCTTGCTTCTATTTAGTCATTGATTGTTGGGAGAGTCCCGCTTCTTGCAGATTTTCAGTTTCCTATCTCTCTTTTTGGAAAGACCTAGTCAACCTAGGGTTTACTTTTTGTAAAAAAAAAAAACTGTGTTTGGGTTGAAGGCTTCTCAGTGAAGTTCTTGGCTGTTCTGAGCCTTTGGAACAACAATTTGGTTTCAATTCACTTATAACCCAACCCTTACATTGCTTTTCCTTTCTTTCTTGAAAGTTGACATCTTTGGTTTTTTCTTGGTTTTTGAGAAAGTCTTTCTTGCAAATCTTGAAAATTTTTCTTGATCTTCTTGAAATCTTTATTGTTTGCTAGAGTTTGTATGCTGCTCTTCAGATCATTTTGTTTAAGTTTATAGCCTATTTTCACTTTAAGTCTTATCATGCTTATGATTTCAGTTGCTTGTGAAATTTGAGGTTCTTTATGCTTGAATTTGACCTTGAAGCCTTTAGTAGTTTTTGTTTTCTTGAAAACTCTTTGTGTCCTTAAAAAGAAAATGATAAAAACACTATTTTGTTTCCTTTCTTTTTCCTTTTTTGTTTTCTTTTTGGTATTCTTATCATTTATAGCAAGTTTGAATCCTTTCCATTAGGTTGATTTTTCTTGATTTTGGGAAAACGTTTGTGATTGAATTTGTTTTTCCTTTTGTCAAGTTTGGCCTCTTGATCGTTTTGAGAAAAAAAATTGCTTGTCTTAAGAGTAGTCCTTAGAATCTTGCATTAAGAATTTTAGTTTGCTTTAGGATAGTTGCATTGTGAGCATTTTTAGTCTTTGGTATATTTTGAGTGTGTGAGAACGTGTTTTGAAAAATAAAAAATATTTTTTTCTTTCATAGTTTGTTCATAGAAACTTGTAGAAATCTCTTTCAGTGAAGAAAAAAAAGTTGCATGTGCATGTAGCCAAGTTTTCTATTGATTTCTTTTGCATCCTTAACATCATAAAGTTGTACTTCCATTTCACCCCTGACTTAAGAAAAGGCATTAAAATCAAGCGTTAAAATTAAAATGAACTAGAATTTTTTGATTTGTCATAGTCACATCAACTAGCCTAGGTCATTTAGGGCCTTGGAATAGGTGAGTGGAGAGTTAAATCTCCAATGCCACTCAGAATTTAAACATAGAAGTTCATTAAAAGAGTGAAATCTAGTGTCGTGTGTTGGGTTGTGTTATATTCTTTCCACATAGTTAACAGGGGGTTTGAGGGGTACCCGTAACCCCACTTTATGGGGTCTGGGGCAGCGCCCCAAAAAATTTTGGTTTTGGACCCTATGTTAGGTTG
>APFE031707985.1:62965-79087 GCA_000404065.3 Pinus taeda | reverse complement strand
CATTCTTTCCCTTTCCAACTAATGCAAAAGTTTCTTCATCCTCTACCTTGGATGAATTTCCATCTTTGGTATTTCGCCTAATTATTCTTGTTTAATTTCCAAACCTTGGGTCTAGGATATAATATTAAAATCTCTGACACTACCAAGTCAAGAATATCAACGATACTACTTTGCACAATGAAATATAAACAACAGTAAATCACACATACACAAAATATAGACAAATTTTTACAATTTTCAACCCAACTTTGTTATATTAAAAAACATATAATACAATAGTCTAGGGCTCCCATACCAGGGATAATGGCTCGCAATCATCCACTAGTACAAGAGACAAACTAGGGCTTGGTGTTGGTCCATCGACAACCAATATTCCCTCAACAAGATAATCTGACCATCTGGCTGATGAAGTCGACTCTCTCAACTCCCCTCAGGTCGTATCGTGTACCAACTAGGGCATATAGAGGCCAAACCACCTCAACTCTCAACCATAGTGATTTCACCTAACTTGCCCATAAATCACTAACATAAAAGTAGATTGGTCTCATCCCAAACTATCTAGGGCTCCAAGGATTTTATCTCAACCCACAACCTCTAGGGAACACAATTTGTTACATGGGCCCACATATCCCCCATCTTAACCCCACAGTCCTTCGGCTCCTAGTCTACAACTCTTACCTCTATCGATGCTCCAAGTCCATCTGGTCATTGAACCTTGGATATCTAATTTGCTTACTAGTTGTCCCTTCATCCATCAAGGCTCTTGTCGAGTTGTTCACAACTCCACTTGTGAACAACTCTCAACTGCTCACTGCTGCTCCTCAGCTACTTAGGGACTTCAGCCCACTATGGTCTTCTTGCGTTGCTTCACTGAAGACCAACATAGGGCACATAGGGTTTCAACCTATCACTGCAAGATGTCCATCTCCCACCATGAACATGGGCTAGGAGGAATTCCCATCTTCTGTGGTAGATGTCATTTTCAACACACAAGTCTCAAGCTCCACAAACTGCTCATGGTTGATCAAACCCTTGAGCTCATCAATTTCCTCTCTCGCAACTACCTTTGTCCATCAAGGTGTTTCTCACTAGGCTCCATCTTGGACATTATCACATTGACCTCCAGTAGACCATAAGTTCCCAATCATGTCCACACTTGGTCCTCTCTCACACCGGCCCCCAACAATCCACGAGAGACCAAGTCCACATTGTAGCATTTGCTCCTAGTTAGGACATTGCCACACCTAGGAGACCCTTACACACTTATGCCCACAAACTTCACCAATCTTCCGTTTGCTCTACAATAAAGGAGCTATTACACAAATCTGGGCATCAACAACTTGTCCTCTCCTAGGACACCATCAACTCATCAACCAAGGGAAAATCTGCAACACTCCTTGCTGCTATCCTCTTGCCTTCCAATCTGATGTGTCTGTTGTAACCTTGGTTGATTAGTAGGCTTCCCAACAGTTCACATGGGCTCCTCCAAAAAACTCCTAAGGTCTCCTAAAGCTACCCATCAACTGATCCACACTCTAGTCAACATCTTTCACCCAAAGATCCTACACAAAACACTGTTGTAACATTGTTTTCACTATTGTTCGTTGCACTCTTGTTTAGGGCACATACTACAACCCTAGTTTCATCCTACATTCATCAAGCAATCCCTTTAAGGGTTTTTGTCCACCTTAGAGACCCACCTCTACACCCATGCAACCACCTAAAGGTGTTTTCCACCCTTAACAACCCTTAATTCAGCCTCCAACTATGTGTTATGGCCTATGACCTAGCACAACTACTTGTTGTAGTAAACAACCTCCACAAATGTGCCCAAACAGTCACCTAACAACAACATAATGTTCCTTTACACCTCAACCTATCTACCCTGCACTCTCAGCCCTTGAACAACTCTTCGGATCTTGTCTTAGCCCTAAGAAATTCACCCAAATAGATTCATACTCCTCAGCTCCTCGGCCTCCTGTAGCAAACCTCTCCCACATTGTTCAATACCCTTTGTTGCAACTAGGCTTCCTCTCTCCACTGAGTTATGTCTAAGAGTATTTTTACACACTTGGATGAGGATAAGTCCTCACACTCATCCTCTATATATAATAATAAAATGGATTCATAACTTCACAATCTAGGGGCTTCCATGACTAGTTAAGTCAACTTAACACCAATCTGACCTTATACCATGTGTGAAAACTCCATCACTAAAATTAAAAAATTCATAACTCCTCAACGACAACTCGCAATCAGATGATTCTCACTGCATTAGAATTGTCTCACCAAGAGATATCATCCTCATCCATCACATGTCAAAGGATCAACATGTTTTTGGCCCAAACATCTATGGGTGAAAAGCCCCAGGCTTGGGTTCTAATCCCATAGTCCTACTTGTGGCGCTTTGACCTCAAACCCTCGAACACTATCTTGGCAAGGAATACCTCCCAAGCTACACAAATAAACTCTCCCTCTTAGCAAGGGAGGTAATTCCAAGACTAGGAAGTACCATCATCATCTTCGGTGATGACACTAGCCCATCTGGAACTCATCATTGTAGCATATCCTGTAGATGAATTAAGAAATCTCAGTAATGCCTCTACCTCATTACATCCAAACCTGAAGATCCAAAATATCCATAGGGCTTCTCCCTCTGAGGCTAGACTCCCTCTAAGCCTACCAATCTCCACTGGCTTAGTCATGCAATCACTCATCCTCCTGGATCAAATACCACTCGTGAAAATCCCTCCAATCTCGGATATGCAACATCACAATCTGATAAAGACTCTAGCCTACCAATATCCATTCCATCACATGAAGCAATCTTGATCAACCTAATCTCATCCATGCCAAAGTGACCCTCGAGTTGTCCCAACCCTCCATGACAATACATAGGAATTCCACGACCTACAAATCACAACACAACATACTAAATTGCACCAGGTTCACATCGATCCACCAGAACTCCCAACCTATCTCATCATGTAGTCTATCGAGACAACATCTCCATGTCTTCAATTGAACCCTCTGCTCCATGATCCAGACACCCAAAACTACCTATGAGTTTCTTCGTTGTGCATACTCTGATTCACTGTCCCTCAAAGTAGCTCAAATACGCTTTGATACCATGTTGAATTTCCATGACCTTGGGTCTATGATATAATCTTAAAATCTCTGACACAACCAAACCAAGAATCTCAATGATACTACTTTGCATAATGGAATATAAACATCAATAAATCACACATTCACACAATTTAGACAATTTTTTACAATTTTAAATCCAACTTCGTTATATTAAACAACATATAATGCAATAATCTAAGGCTTCTGTACCAGGGATAATGACCCTCAATCATCCACTAGTACAAGATACAAACTGGGGCTTGGTGTCAGTCCATCGACAACCAATCTACCCTCAACAAGATACTCTGACCATTTGGATGATGAAATCGACTCTCTCAGCTCCCCTCGATCATACCCTATACTTGCCCGATTAAAATCTCTGACACAACCAAACCAAGAATCTCAAAGATACTACTTTGCATAATGGAATATAAATAGCAATAAATCACACATTCACACAATTTAGACAATTTTTTACAATTTTAAATCCAACTTCGTTATATTAAACAACATATAATACAATAATCTAGGGCTTCTGTACCAGGGATAATGACCCTCAATCATCCACTAGTACAAGATACAAACTGGGGCTTGGTGTTAGTCCATCGACAACCAATCTGCCCTCAGCAAGATACTTTGACCATCTGGATGATGAAATCGACTCTCTCAGCTCCCCTCGATCATACCCTATACTTTCCCGATGCTTTGGCTCCTGATCTGTCGCTCTTGCCTCTATCAATGCTCCAAGTCCATATGGCCACTAAACCTCGGCTATTCAATCTGCTAACTAGTTGTGCCTTCCTCCATCAAGGCGACAACACATTGAGACTCCTGTCAAGTTGCTCATAGCTCCACTTGTGAACAACTCTGAACTACCCACTACTGCTTCTCAACTACTTAGGGACTTCATCCCACTATGGTCTTCTTGTGCTGCTCCAATGACTACTAACATAGGGCATGGAGGGCTACCACCTATCGCTGCAAGATGTCCATCTCCCACAATGAACATGGGCTAGGAGGACTACCCATCTTCTGTTGTAGATGTCCTTTTCCACACACAAGACTCAAGCTCCAAAAACTTCTCCTGGTTGATTACACCCTTGAGCTTATCAATTGCCTCTCTCATAACTGCCTTTTTCCTTCCAGGTGTTGCTCATCGAGCTCCAACTTGGACACTATCATGTTGTCCTCCAGTACACCATAAGTGCCCAATCATGTTCACACTTGGTCTTCTCTCATGCTTGCCTCCAACAGTCCATCAGTGACCAAGCTCATGTTGTAGAATCTACTCCTAGTTAGGGCATCCCCATACCTAGGATATACCCTTACACACTGCTGCCCACAGACTTCAGCAATATTCCCTTTGCTCTACAATAGAGGAGTTATTGAACAAATCTGGGCATCAACAACTTGTCCTCTATTGGGACACCATCAACTCATCAATCAAGGGAACATTTGCAACACTCCTTGTTGATGTCCTCTTTCCTTCCAATCTGATGTGCTTGTTGTCACCTTGGCTGCCTAGTAGGCTTCCCAACAGTTCATGTGGGCTCCTCCAAACAAATCCTAAGGTCTCCTCAAGCTTCCCATCAAATGATCCATGCTTTTGTTAGCATATTTGACCCAACAATCCTCCACAAAACAGTGTTGCAACACTATTTGCATTGTTGTTCACTACACTCTTGGTTAGGGCATGTACTACAGCCCTAGTTTCATCCTACAGTCAGCAAACAAGCCCTTCAAGGGTTGCGATCCACCTTGGAGACCCTCCTATACACCCATGCTGCCTCCTAAAGGCATTGTCCACCCTTGATATCCTTTAACCAACCTCCAACTATGTGTTATGGCCTGCGGCCTAGCACAACAACTTGTTGTAGGTACCCAACTAGTCACCTAATAGTAGTGTAATGTTCCTTTACTCCTCGGCCTATCTGCCCTCCACTCTCAGCCCTTGAACATCTCTTCAGATCTTGTCTTAGCGCTAAGATAGTCACCCAAACAAGTTCGTACTCCTCAGATCCTTGGCCTCCTATAGCAAACCTCTCCCTTGTTGTTCAGGACCCTTTGTTGTGGCTATGCTTCCTCTCTCCACCAAGTTTTGTCTAGGATTATTGTTACACACTTGGATAATGATATGTCCTCACACTCACCCTCTATATATAATAATAAGAGGGGCTTCATAATGTCACAATCTAGGGGCTTCCATAACTAGTTAATTCAACTTAACACCAAGCTGACCTTAACACATGTGTGAAAACTCCATCACTAAAATTAAAAAATTCATAACTCCTCAATGATGACTTAGAATTGGATGATTCTCATTGCGTTAGAACTGTCTCGCTGAGATCTATCATCCTCATCCATCACATGTCGAAGACTCATCATGCTTTTGGCCAAAACATTTATGGGTGCGAAACCCCAGACTTGGGTTCTAAGCCCAACAAACCTACTTTTGGCACTTTGACCTCCAACCCTCGAACACTAGGGCTCGGAGTACCTCCCAAGCTACACAAATCAACACTTCTTGTAAAAAATCAGATCATAACCGTTCTCAATTCGGTAATTTATCCCTCCTATTCACCAAGTCCTGGTAGGTATACCAACTTTTGGAAAGGCCTAGAAGATTTAGCCTCACTAGGTCGTCTTTTGAAACATTCAGACCAACCCCTCTAATCTCATCTCGAACTTGTGTAAATATGGTGAGATACTACATAATAATATCATTCTTCTGAATCTTAATGTTTCAAAGTTTGTCTTTGAGGGCGGTTTTCTATGGTCACTTCTATTCTCGAATAGCTCAGTCAGTTCCTTCCACATTGCGAATGTAGTTTCTTTCCCATGGAGATTTGAGATAATATGGTCTTGCACTCCCTCCAAGATTATTCTCCTCACCTTGGTTAGATCTTTCTTCCATTGGGCTAGGTTATGGGCATCAACTGATCCTAGTTTTGGAATGTCTGTCTTGACATATTCCAAAAATCCATTTTCATCAAGCAGTACCTCCATGTGATCCTTCCAGGCAATGAAATTCAAGTTTCCTTCTCAGGCATACTTTAATCTCAGTCCATTGAAGGTCATTTTCCCAACTCTAAAGAAATCATGCTACACTGAAGCTGCAAATTCGAACCTCCTGAGGAGGAACCTCGAAATTCTTGTTCTAATCTGAATCTTGCTTTGATACCATGTAGAAATATGGTGATGGAATTGCCACTGCACAAGAAATTTAATCTAAATCAAGAGACACAATTCTACCCTATTGCTCTGCATTAACTCACAATTTAGAACAACATTTGCAAGCATGCATCAATCACATACATAGGTACACATATTTATCTATGAGAAACCAACTGGTAAAAACCCCTTAAGATTTCTTGCATTAATCAGATGAATAGAGAATGTATTACAATAGCTTGCTCACTTTCAGCTCAACCTGCAAGTGAATAATTGTTCTCTCTTCTCAATGAAAATATCTAACCCAGACTTAGTCAATTTCTGCCTCCACCTAAGCTCCTATTTCCTTGCATAAATCCTAAGGAATTAGACCCCTATTTTTTAGGATTTTTCATCCAATTGATTGTGCAATTCCTAAGGATTGAAAATTGGTTGCATGCAACACTTGTACACTCAAGACTAGTCTACAACTAATGTTAGACTGCCTTGGAATCTCCACCACATCTGAGCAATTAGAATTCCTTGCATGCATGAGCTATTTTTGGTTGATTGATCAGTTAACTGGATGATCACAGAGTTAGATTATTTTCCCACTGCACAACTAACCTCTAACTAGTTTTATCAACAAATAGAACTAGTTTAACTGAATATAACTGGAAATAACCGAACTGGATTGCTACAAATTAGCAATCATCACATGCAAACTAAACTCCAAGCCCTTAACTCGAATTTATTGAGCTAACTAAGTGACAAGAGCCATGTCACCTCAGTTAACTACCTCCAAGTTGTCTACTGATGTGGAAATTTTGAATTTACTCAATTTGACCAAGGCTACGTCAAATTGAGTCTTTCTTGCTACACGTCTCAACACTTAGGCTAACAAATTCCTCCTTGAATTCACATTTTCTTTCATCACATATTTGAAACAATTTCTTATGGTCTCTGCTTTCGTTGATTAATCTTTCTATTTCAGCCAACGCTAAGTCAAGCTTGGATTGTTCTTCAACTAACTTTGCTTCATGAGAATCAAGTGCATTTACATTAGCAAGACATGTCTCACTTGATTGAACATTTTCTTTCTGATAGAACTTTTTCTTCCTTCTCTTTTTCTTCTCTTTTTCAATAGTGTTGATACTAGTGTCTCCTTCATACATGGCCTACAAGCTTTCCCAAATTTCTCTTGTAGATGTAAGATCTATCATTGTCTCAAGATCCTTATTGTGAAGGTTTTTATACATTACACATTTTTCTTGAGCATTCCATTGTTTTTCTTGAGTAGAGGGGGAGTCATTGCAGTATCCTTCACAAACTATCTTCCATACATAAGGTGCATAAGTTATCAATTCTATTTTTACCTTATCCCTCCATTTATAAAAGTTTGTTGTACTAAGCACAGGTAAACTTTAACAATTCGTGACTTTTCCTTCTAGTTGTTAGGCTTACACTAAAGGAACCTGTTATGATACCAATTGATGAAAACTTAAGTAAAGTAAGAGGGGGGATGAGTCAATTTATTTCATTCATGGACATTAATTTCGTTTCTTTTAACTAATTAACTGAACTATTAAATGAGAAACATACACCATATGAACAACATATAACCATGTATACCATAACATAAAATTAACACACAAAAACATCACATATGGGCACCAAATATAAGTGGAAACACATAAAGGGATAAAACCATGATTTTTTATTGTTTTGATGCAAACTAAAGCTCATACTCCCTTATTACATCTAATTTTTTGTAGGCTTCAACCAACAGGAAGCTTATACCTTATCAGGATATGACCTGTTCTTTATCAATCAACAACTTGAAAGGAAACTAGAATCTCCTGATACATACAGAAAATAACATGTTGGTTTACCTGGTCAATACCTCTGCATACCTCCATTTCTATCTCAGCTTCTTCCTCTCTTCAAATCTGCTCCTCATCTGCTCTCTATGTATACCAATTAATTAATTAATAGTTCTACAATCATCTCACACATTCTCTCATTATTTAACCATACAACTTTCCAACCTCACAATTTCATAATTGAACTTTGATGCTTGTTAGCATTCCACACACATGAATCTGAAATGGAAAAACTTGTCTCTTTGCATTCCAAAGGTGTCTCTTCAATTCCAAATTTTTTTAAACTATTGAATATTAAAATACATAAAAATAATTCTGTCATATTCAAATGGCATGCATTCATATTCTTCAACATAAATTTCAACATATTCAAATAGCATGCATTAATATAGTCCAATATTAATGCAAGAGCTGGACCAAGAAAACCATGTCATCAATGACACCCATATGAAAGCAAGCTCCAACAAGTTGTTCTCCTTCACCTCCAATACCTACATCAACACAAGCATGCCATCAACAATATATGTTCAATTTTACAATTATTAACCAAGCCATCATACTTTGTAGTTCTTTGCCTTCACCCTTTGCATCACAATTCTTCAACATTTACAACTTAACCTCTGCAAACATGACATATTCTACATACTTTGTTGTTGCTACTTTGCCATCACCATTTGCATCACAACTTCTTCATGCCTTTGCCTTAGCATTGCCTGCATCATGCCTTTCCCTTTCCTTTGCCTTGCATCACAAAAGTTTTCTGCATTACAACATCTCAGTCATTAGATGCCTACATGTTTACCATTAGCCACTACTCCATATGCACACAATCTAATTCATTAATCAACACTAATGAACATCTGCAAGCATAAGAAACCTTTCACCAACACCCTTCGCAACATAATAAACATATGGAAGCAAGATTTAACAATAAATTATCCTTCATCTCCAAGGCATATCAATACCTTCTCACACACATATGGTGATCACACTTCATGTTGCTCCTTTGTCTTTGTCATAACAAACCAACAAAACAACAATATAACCACTTTTGTCAAGCAAGCATAACAACATGTAATAATCATCATAAACATACAACAATCAACCAACACAATGTACACAATGTATAAATCAAAATCATATATGCAAGCATCAGCATGTTCTCTTGATGTTTCTCCTTTGTCGCTCATTTGTTGTTCCTTTTCTTTTCATATCACCTTCATCTCTTGCAACACCTTTGCTACTCCTTTGTTGTTCATTGTTGCTGCTCCTTTGCTTATGATGCTCTTTTTCCATCAATGACAACAATGCCATCAAATATTCAATTCTATTCAAATTCCAAGTCTGCAACAAAGAGGTTGAATTTCAACCTGAGGTAGCTCAAAATAGAGGATCAGAATTCAGTCCAAAATATAGTCAACCCAGCCAAAATCTTGCTTTAAAAATAGAGTTGACCTATGGTCAGTAGCCCATAAACATAAATTTAATTCGGTTAACTTCATTCAACAATCCTCAAAAATTATTTTCCTCCAAAAATATTCATCAATTCAGTCAAACAGAGAGAAAAGAACCAAAGTCAAAGTTGGTCAAAATAGATGTAATAGGTTGGTCAACGTAGAAGTCAAATCTCCTTGTCCTCTCCTTCATACATGTGAACTTATCCTTTCTATTTCATATTGAATGATGTGATGTGTGATGATGCCAAATTAGGGTCAACAAAGTCTTATTTATATGTGGTTTAAGAGGAGGGTTTTGACCTTGGGGTCAAACTCATTCATCGTGTGGGGCTGACCTTCACTCTAGATCAGCTTGGTCAACATTCAAAAATCACAATTTCTCCTTTGTTTTGTAAATTAAAATACCGACCATAGATACCAATTTTCAACACTCTGTCTTAGTTAGGGAAGTAATTTTCATTCTCTCAAGATCAATCTCCCCGACCAATAGGTCTCTCAGCAACTACCTAAGGGAGAGATCAGATGTACAAGTATCTCTCTCTTTCAAGGTCAATATCCCTAATCAATCCATAGGTCTCTCAACAACTTCCCCAAGTGAGAGATCACAATTGACATCATATGGAAAGATACATATCATCAAAACACATCCCATAAGCCAAACTCAATGGAATCTAGGTTAGTGCCCAACTAACCAATGGGATCAATCAATGAGGCCAAATTCTCAACCATCTGAAATGATTACATAGGGTCCATATTCTTAACCACAAACAAGATCTCTCATTCCATGACCCAAGTGAGGAATCCCTATCTCAATCCTCAACGATATAGTTTCTTAGACAAATGACCCGAGAGAGAGAATCTCAAAATCGGTGTCCCTGATCAAGCTAGTCTCTCAGTCATCATGACCCAACGGATCACTCTATGCTTGAAAACCAAGCCCCCTAAGCAAACTCACTGGCCTCTCGATCAACTGACCTGAGGGATGGAAAATATTCCCAACCGTAACCTATGGCCTCTTAGTGACAACCCTGGGAAGATTTCCAATCACATGATGCGATACAATTAATGTTCCCTCTCTCTCGAAGAGGAATTCTCAACAACTCCAAATTGTTCTCTGAAATAAGAAAACTTCATCCGAGACAATGGTTTTGTCAAAACATCAACAATCTTCTCATCAATAGGTCCATACTAGATCCTCACAACTCCCTTCTGGACAATATTCCAGATGTAATGATACTTGATCTCAATGTGCTTCAACCTTACATGAAAAACTAAGTTCTGAAAAAGCTTCACACAAATTTAATTATTACAAAATATATGTTAAATTTTTAAGGGCTAAATAGTTCTCTGTTGTGTATAATTGCATTTTTTTAACTTTTTCAACAATTTTTGCATTACATTCACCCCATAATCAGAAGAAACTATATAGAGAGAACATTAGCATTAAGAATGTAGCAGTAGAAGAAAAACATACACTAGGGACACTAGGGCAAAACCCCACAAAGGGGAAAGCCCAGAATTAATTCTTCTTCTTCTTAGATATTCATCAAATGCTCAACTAAGATACAAAGTAAAATTATAATGAGACACAATTCTTTCAAAATTAATCACATTAGGCCTCCTAGGGCCAACCCTGGATCATACAATATCCTCATGAGATGGTAGCGGACAAGTCTATCAAGGATGCATTCACAAGCTCTCCACAAGACCTCTAATAGGTCTCCTAGTGATCAATAGATGAAACCATAAGGGTTTCCTCCATATCACTGTCACAAGTAGCATATATCTTTGTCTCAAGTAGCATACATGTTACTGTCATATGTGTCACTGTTATGTATCACGGTCATATTACAATCATAAGTATCACCGCCATACATCACTATCATAAGGACACATCCATACATCATTGTCATAAGGATACTGCCATATATCACTGTCCTTCATAAGGGACTGTACTAAGGGATCTTCTAACCAACCCTCCAAAGTGTACACTCACAACCATACAAGTCTATCCAAACTAGACCTACAACACCTAGCATCCATCAACATAAAAGAAGAAAATACATACCTTTTAGGATGTCCAACCTGCTGCCCTAAATAACCACATTTTTTAGCACAACTTTGAGGTATTCAGCCCTCTTTGATTAGGGATCTTGTACATTCCCTAGTTTGGCCTGATCAAACCTCCAAACAATTATGCAAATCCTCCCTTCAAGTTTGTGTTGTCCCTTCAAAAGGTGTGTCCTAGTCCCATTAACTTTTTTGGCCTTTTGGCCCTCCAAAACAAGGTTTGTGGCTCCTTAAAACTCTTTGTCACAAAAGTCTCAACCCCTTTATTGTTGAAAAATAGGTATCTAACCAGATCAAAAAAGATATTTACTCAAACACATGCCAAAATTTCTCCTTACAAGCTTGACTAGCCTCCTTCCTAACTCAGTCAATCAAATCATAAGTAAAAGACACCAAAATCTTCCTTTCTCCACTTTGTCTAGGGCTCAAAGCTACAACTACGTTAGATTATCTCTTTCCACAAATGTGTTGAAATTGTGATCAAATGAGCCACAAGGTGATCTAACTTATCGATATTCGATTGGGTGAAAGGGTGCCACCAATAGTGGAGCCAAACATAACTTTTGCCAACGTGTCGCTTCAATTTAGTGAGGCCAACTTGAGGAAGACCTTTATAATTTTCTCTTGATATTGAAGTTGATATGATTGTTATCCCCAATAGATTTATGCCGCATTAAATAATAATGAAAGGAGTGCCAAGTCGACTAAAATAATAATTTATTTTTATCAAATTTAAATTCTCCTTTTGGCACAAGGTGGTTTCTCCTTGGGGTAGTTGGGCTTCTATTTGGGGTAATTGGATTTTTCTTGGGGAAATTCATCTCGATGTTGCCCAAATTTTAATGATATAATAGTTGATTCCAACACTTGATCAAATAAACCAGAAAATAACTTTCAAAGCCACATAACTTCACAACATGTTATTGAAATTTGGTACTGGAGGACAGGTGGTTCCCTAAGGCTTTGATCTTTGGCCTAGGGAAAAGTGTCCAAAAGAATTTAATTTTTCTCCTAAAGTGACTCTATAATTTTTATAAAGTCAAATCTAATTTAAAAAGTGACTTTAAGTGATAAAGTTACTAAAGTCTAATTTTAAAGTGATTTTAATAAAGTTAATGTAAAATTAGAAAGGAAAAGTGACTTTGGAAATAAATGACTAAGTGGGTCTTTATTAAAGTGGGGTGAATTAAAAAATAGAAAGTGTGATTTAAATGAGCATTTAATCTCAGCCCTTGATCTCAATCTATTTCAGCCATTGGATTTAGGGATTACCCAAAAGTCACTTAGGGTTAGATTAAAGGAGGAAAAGGTCATTCATTCTTTCATGAGCAGATTGAGAGAGAGAGAATAAGAGAGCAAGGGAGATTTCTGAGCAGGAGAAGGAGGCAGCAGCTTGGCACACATTCCAAGGCCGTTTACAACAGTTTGGAGCAGGGTCGTATAGCAGATTTCTTCCACAAAAATCGAGGACCGTACAACAAATTTTCTGCACAGAAATCGAGGGCCGTACAATAGATTTCTTTCATAGAAATCGAGGACCGTACAACAAATTTTCTACACAGAAATCGAGGGTCGTACAACAGATTTTTTGCACATAAATCAAGGGTCGTACAACTGATTTTCTGCACAGAAATCGAGGTCCATACAATAGTCTGTACAGTTCGTACAACAGTTTTACAACAATTTTCTAGTTGTTTGTGTGGCACGAAAATCGAGATAAGTTGTAAAATTTGCTTGCTGATTTTTGCTGAATATTTCTCACTGTAAAAAGGCATTTTATTTTATTTATTTTATTTTATTTTTTTAATTTTTTTTTTATTTTATTTTTTTAATTTTTTATTTTATTTTTTATTTTTATTTTATTTTTTATTTTTATTTATTTATTTTATTAATTTTTTATTTAATTTATTTTATTTTATTTATTTTTATTTTTATTTTTATTTATTTTATTTTATTTTTTTTTAATTTATTTTATTATTTATTAATTTATTATTTATTATTAAAATTATTTTTTTAATTTTTTTTTTTTTTTTTTTTTTTTTTTTTTTTTTTTTTTTTTTTTTTTTTTTTCAGAAAATAAGAAAGAGCTCTCGAACTGGTTTTCCCCAAGAGTTGTAGGTGGTTTTTTTAGGGTCACATTGACCAAAAATCACTATGTTTAAATGTGTTAAATGGTTGTTTGTACTTGCTGATTTTTATTTCTGTATTTTCCAGCATTCTGTAAAATTTCCAGAATTTGTGTTTTCAACAAAATTTATTTTTTCCAGTGTTGAATGTATGGATATGGGAATGAGCATTTAACTATATGGGAGAAATAAGGTGAAACTGAAAACCGGGGTGGGAAATGATAAATTTTTACATGGTATCAAAGCTTGAGTGCTGAAGTGCAGTTTGGGACAGCAAGGAGGAAAATTACAGCCTACTGATTTTTCACTTAGAAAATTCCAGCAAGCTGATTTTTCACAAACAACAGTTTTATCTTTACTACAACAATGCTATTTTTCAGTTTTAGGACAGCAGGATGTCATTGGGATCGAGGGTGGAGGATAGGTTGGATGAGCATGCAAATTACAACGTTTGGAAGAAGAGAATGCAGAGTATCTTTGAGGAGGCAGAAGTCTAGGACATCATGGTGCATACCACACAGAACCCTGTTGTTGTGCCTATTGATGCTACTCAGTTGGCTGCGTATAATAAAAAGAACAACAAGGGTAAGAGACTGATTCTAGACGGAGTCAAAGACCATTGCATTCCTCATGTGAGAGGAAAGAGAAATGCCATGAGATGTGGACAACATTGTCTAATCTCTACCAGAGTACCAATGAGAACCGGAAAATGGTCCTGAAGGAGAAGCTAAAGACTATTAAGATGGGTAATGATAGTGCAGTTGGATATCTCACAAAGATTATTAATGTGAGAGATGAGTTGGCAACAATTGGAGAGGTCATTCCACCCACTAAGTTGGTGCGGATTGCAGTGAATGGCCCCCCCGTTCATGGATGAAATTTGCTAATGGGGTTTGTGCACGTGAGACCCTTCCCACATGGGAGAGGTTTTGGGATGATTGCATTCAGACAGAGATCAGGAAAAGTCAGCTTGGGGCAGCCAAGCCAGTTGAGCAGGCTGAGGATGTAGCACTGTCGGTAGGAGGCAAGAAAGGAAAAGGGAAGAAGCAGGCTTCCACAAGCAATGGTGGGGGCAAAGGCAAAGGTAAAGGTAAACAGGGTAACACACAGAAGGACTATTCCAAGGTGAAGTGTTGGAATTGTCAAAAGATGGGACACTATGTAGTTGTGTGTCCAGAGAAGAAGAAGAAGAAGGGGAAGACCTAGAGCGTGGCAGCTTCAGCAGAGGTTGAGGACTTTGCAGTTCGTTTTGACTGGGAGTTTGGGTTCACTGCGTGTGAGTTCTCTAGTGCAGGATCACCTGCCACACAGGTTTAGAGCGAGCATGCTTTTCCCTCGATTAGCGGAGCATCTTCGGGTATCTGGTATGTGGACAATGGGGCTTCACGTCACATGACAGGAGTCCGTGAGTACTTCTCAGAGCTTTCAGAGAGTGGCACTGATATGGAGGTAGTACTCGGTGATGACAGAGTTGTTAGACCAGTCGGTGTGGGGACACTGACATTTCAGAGGGAGTCCAAACCTCCCTTGAAGGTGTCAAATGTTCTTTGTGTGCCAGGGATGAGGAAGAACCTCATATCTGTCTTAGCTTTGGAGGACAGAGGATATGAGGTACTGTTCAGGGGAGGACAGGTGTTGATGTATCCTAAGGGCACTCCAGCTAATTCAACTAGAGTGATAGGTGTACGCCATGCAAAGGTGTACAAGTTTGCATTCCAGTCCCTTTTGGCATTGAGCAGTAGTACCGACAACAGAACTAGCAGTTCTGAGTTGTGTGAGATTTGGCACCGCAGGATGGGGCATATGTATCATGGAGCCTTGAGGACCTTGCGGGAGATCACTATAGGTGTGCCAGATTTTAGTACTGGTCACTTTGATACTTGCAGAGGATGTGCGATGGGAAAGTTTGCCAAATCCCCTTTTCCCAGCAATGGCAGCAGAGTGACTGGGATACTTGACTTGATTCATTCTGATGTGAGCGGTCAGATGTCTCATGTTTCCTTGAGTGGATATGAGTAATATGTTTTATTAAGTGATGATCACTCCAGGAGGACCTGGATTTATTTCTTGAAGACCAAGAGTGAGGTCTTCAAGCGGTTTCAGGAGTTTAAAGCTCTTGTGGAGACACAGACAGGTTGGAAGATCAAGTCCTTGAGGTCGGACAATGGGGGAGAGTACACCCTTGGAGAGTTTGTTGACTATTGCGTGGAGGCAAGCATTAGGAGGGAGTTCACTATTCCTTACAACCCCCAGCAGAACGGGGTTGCGGAGAGGAAGAACAGATCCATCGTAGGGGCTGCCAAAGCC
>APFE031707985.1:0-44648 GCA_000404065.3 Pinus taeda | reverse complement strand
GTTTCCTGGTGCAACATCATAGTGTTGGGTGATCTAAGCTTTGCATGAGGTGAAGAAGGGCTTTCATGCTGGAGGATGATGCTGGGTCAGAACAATTGGTTGTAATCATCTTTGCTATTCTTGATATTAATAAAGCTATTCAAGTTTTCCTCCACATTCTTGTATGTTTGATGATATATGCATTTGTGTGGTCAATACATATCTGGTCCTGTATTGCTTATGAATGTAGATCTTTGTTCTTCGATAGTATTATGTTGCTTTGATTCCACAGGTGCTCTTTGAAGCTGGGTAGACGAAGAAGAAGCGGCAAAGATCTATCAGAAAGGTGAGGAACCAAGCAAGGAACCAAGCGCAAGACTGAGGTTGGTGTCCTTTGTTTCCCTCTTATCTACTTCTCATAAAGGAAAGTGAAAGTAGTTTTGGTTTGTTTGTTTCTAAGATAGATACCAGTCTTAGTGGGACTAGCAGCTCCGAGTGGACACTAGATTTCCTGATACAATGCTCACAGTTTCAAATATCAGATGTAATCACCTATGGACACCATTAAATGCTTCAAGTGTCATAACTATGGGCACACGACTCGAGATTGCAGGAATAAGAAGGTCTGGAAAAGGAAACAGGTACATGAAGACAAACCAGATAACAAGGTTTCAGTAGTTATGATTTCAGGATTTGTAAAAGAAAAAGTTCATGAGGAATTAGCAGTTGCTTCAGATAATGACACAAGTCAAGATGGCTCATTAGGTGACTCACTATTTTGAACAATTTGGCTTGTTAACTCCTTAATGTTTGTAGAGGAGGATTCTATGTAGCAGTATATGGCACAAGTCTATGATTGACAGGAAGGTAGTTTAAACAAGATGGTAGTTTCATTACAGGTTCAAGGGGAGCAAAACAGTTGAAGGATTACAGGTTACCAGTAACAAGGCAAGATTAATCTACAAAGGATATGCATAGGCTGAAGGAATCGATTTTGAAGAAATATTTGCTCATGTTTCCAGAATGGAAGCTATCAGGATGTTTCTCGCTTATGCTTGCTCGAGAAAAATCAAGGTCTACCAAATGGATGTTAAGTTAGCTTTTCTAAATGGTGAATTGGAGGAAGAAGCTTACATTGAACAACTCGAAGGTTTTCTGCTCTCTGACAAAGAAGACTCCATCTTCATATTAAACAAGGCTCTATATGGTCTTAAGCAAGCTCCTAAGGCTTGGTATGCTTGTCTTGACAGATATCAACATCAACAGGGATTCAAGGAAGGAAGTGTTGGCAGCAATCTTTATGTGGATTGAGATAACCTAACAATTATCGAAGTATATGTGGATGATATAATCTTTGGAAGCAGGGATGACAGATTAAGTAAAGACTTTGCCACAAAAATACAAAGTGAGTTGAAATGTCTATAATTGGCGAACTAACATACTTTTTAGGGCTTTAGATTTCTCAGCAGGATAAAGGAATATTCATATATCAAACCAATTACATCAAAGAAATGCTCAAGAAATTACAGATGGAAGATCGCAAGCCTATCCTTACCCTCATGGTAACATGTTGCAAGTTAAGCTTAGAAAATTCGTCAAAGGATGTGGACAAAGGTTGTATAGATCCATGATTAGTAGTCTCTTATATGTGACAGCCTCTCGGCCTGATGTGATGTAGGCAGTTGGACAAGTAGCAAGATTCCAAGTAAAACCCAAAGAATCTCATATTATTTTCGTCAAAATAATTCTTCGGTATCTTAAGGGCACAACGGAATATGGTCTATGGTATCCCAAAGGAAATGATCTAGTTATCCAAGCTTATACAGATGCAGATTGTGCAGGAAGTGTTGATGCTCGTAAGAGTACCAGTGGAGCAACATTCTATCTAGGTTGTTGTCTTGTTTCATGGTTAAGTAAAAAGTAGTCTTCAATCTCGTTATCCACAGCAGAAATAGAATATGTCATGAAAGCAGCTTGTTGTACTCAAGTTTTCTGGATGAAGCAAACTTTGCAAGATCTTCAATTCAAGTTTGATGATCCTATTCCCATCTTTTGCGATAACACCAGCATCATCAGTATCTCCAAGAATCCTATGATGCATTCCAAAACGAAGCACATTCCAATTAAATTTCATTATGTTAGAGAGTAGGTCGCCGAAAAGAATATCAATCTTGAATATGTTGGCACAAAGGAACAAATTGTTGACATCTTAACCAAACCATTACCTCGTGAAGCATTTGAGTATCTTCGCCAAAAGCTTGGGATTCTCCCAAGTTTTCATTAGAATCTTTCTCTTATATACTCGAGTAGAAAGGGGGAGTGGAGGTGTGTATAGGTTCGCAGGATGGTTATTTGTCAAGGGGAGTTACCCTTTTCCATTGATGACAAAGGGGGAGAGAAGGAAGTAGGAAGAGGTCTCATGATCGTAGGGGGAGTACTTGTGTTGCCATCAATCCCAAAGGGGGAGATTTTTTATCAGTGGTTGTCATTGATGTCAACCCAAGCAGCATCAGGGGCTACCCTATTCTTGCATGGGCATTTTAACTTGAAAACTTACCCTATTCTGAGTCAGTGACCTTCTAGATGGATTCTACTTGTCAAGAGGTTTTCGTTAATATATGGCATGCCAAGTAATTCTTCACGGTTAGAGAGATATTCATGTTTGAAGTTAGTAACCCCAATTAGTGGGTTAAAACCCTATGGGGTTGTGTCATGGCACTCGTAATTGGTTATGGTCATTGAATAGTCAATAATTAATAATAATAATAATAAATCTCCTAAAATCCTTCCAATGTTCACTTGTTGAGGACCCTCTCAACTCAAGACATTCATATAAATAATGACCCTCATATCCTCCTCTAGTAGGGATTTAGTGGCTTCAAACAGGTCATCGTGGAATTTCCGCTAAAACTTTTTTTATGCGAAGCTTCAGAAGCTGAAATTAAAACCCATTTGATCTGAAATATTGATGAACCGAGTGACCAAATTTCAGATCTTGGTTCGCTATATTTTCGGAGATATGATCTGAGTAAGTTAGGGTTTTTTCGGGCTCTCGAATTCCATGTCAAACATGTGACGTTGGGAAAATCGTCATAACTTTCTATCTGAGCATTGGATCCAAATTTCGTAAATAGCAACAGAAAGAGGATGGAGTGTAGTTTGTTGAGTAGCATTTTCAGGGCCAAATGTCGCAACAGTGACACATGACACTTCGTACAATTTCGTTGTACTAAACTAGTCTATAATCAGGTCATTATGGGCAATTGGGCATAACTCTTCCTTGAAGAATCCAATCTTGATCAGACCTATGGGGTTGCAAAATAGGACTCATAGGGCTACCATAGGACGGAATTTTAGACCCTAAAAATCTAAAATTACATAGATACATCATATTATTCAATATCGAGCTCCTAGAAGGCAGGAAAAAGCATGCATTCAAGGATCAATGTAGTAAGGACCACACATCAATAGTCAAGGGTAAGTCTCCTACAACAAGGTATGCATGATTGGTGTTTACATTTTAATTTTGAGTATCATCTCTGACATATGTTTTTGCAAGACAACGTAAGTATATACAGGGTCTCGGTTATATCTCTATGTCTCTATATGTCATAATTAGTTTTTTGGATGTCCTATTCTTGATACTACACACTTTATGCTACGTATTCTTGATGCTACACCAAGTCTGCTAAATCTATATGATGTTGTAACATCATGTTACTTGTCTTGTCATAGTTGATAGAATGGTCTCTTTGTTGTACTTTGAACTTGGTCCATCACAAGTCTAGGGTTTGTCATCAGTTTTTATTGTATATATCTTTAGATTAGTTTTGGATATACTCTTGCATAAAGTCCATGCCTATATCAAGAGAGGGAGTCTTTGTCTGCTGTTGCAAAAAGTCAACGACAAAGGTGACAAGCACACTGCAGGTACACATTGTAATTTGTATTTGTATTTATTCATTATTATGCACTTACATGTGTTTTGGAGGCAGAGGTAAGTTGAAGGGTATTTTGTTTTGTTTTGGGATTAGTTTCATTGGGAAAATTTTGCATGCAGGTAGAAGAAGATTCAAGTACAACTTCAAGCAAGAATTCAAGAGCAGAAGTATCAAATCAAAGGAAGCATTGCAGTAGGACATCCTTTAAAGACATTATAGCCATTCGTATATTGTGAAGAAGTGTCAAGGCCAAGAGTCATCATTGTAAAGTTGTAAAAGTGTCATCATTGGAAGAGTCATTATTGTAAAAGAGTCAATTTACCTAGAGTCGAAAAGGAATTATTAGGAGGTATAGGAGTCTCTGTTTGGATGATGTCATGGTTGGGTTGCAGGTCATAGTGCGATTAGGTGTTCGGTCAAAATCATTGTAAATCATATTGTATTGTGGATCGTTGTCCCTAGTACGAGAATCCACACTCTTGTCTCATTTAAGTGATTATAGGGTGGGAGGGAGGTGCCAGGCTGGTGCATGAAGTCGCCTGCAAGTTGGAGCCTGTGAACAATTAAGGGCAGTAGGTTGGTCTAGGATGTTGGGTTGGCGTGTCCTTCTAGTGGGAGCTGGAGAAGAATGCTTTTCTGGAATTCTAAGAAGTTGTTGCTTTCATTTCAGTTGGGGTTGAAGATTAAAGAATTTATTAGAAAAGCGTTCGGTGGTTTTTGACTTGGAGGGGGTTTTCTACCTATAATTATTGTGTCTATTGTGTTCTTTTATTTTTGTTATTACTGCATAAAAATTAATAATTGAAGATTAACTAATGCTATGAAAAGATTTAAAAGTGCTAATTGCTAAGGAATATTGATTCACCCCCCTCTCAGTATTTCCAACATTTATAACTCAGAAATAACTCCAGCTATGGAGGGAATCTACTAAGGTAACCTCAAACCACATTGATATTGAAAGTTGGCCCTTCAACCTGGAGAGGGATCTCTCTTCAAACTCAACTACCCTAGGTCACAATGGTAGAAGGTCTGTGATATGCTCTGTGGCTAGATTAATGTGGATGTTGCTAAACTTGGTTGAAGTATGGGAAGAAACCATTGGGAAATGGAGTCATAATGAAGTTAAACTTTAGTTTTCAAAATAATTCAAAGGCAACCTATCTAAGAGGCAAGGTAGTCAACTATTGTTAGACTTACAATTTGCAGGTATGAAATATGAAAAGCAAACATTCAAAGTCTCAAACAGAGCATCTTAAAGATGAATCCTACATTAAATTATCAGACTAAACACATGAGCATCAAGATATCACAGAAAAAGGTCATGAACCATGAATTCCACATCAATGACATTCCATTTTGATACATAAGAAAAACACATCTATGACTGATTTGAAAGAAGTACAAAAAACTCGAAAACACACTGCAATAATAGACACATGAATCTCTGAACAATATATTAATGTCTATGTTTCAAATACCTTTCATTAATTTCTTGAGAGAAGTACACAATACACAAACCTTTCTTCTCCAAAATTCAAACCATGTACATTACAGAAATTATAGTTTTTATAGACTACTTACAAACTATTCAAGATCCAAAAATGATGGATCTCAGACCTCTTCATCTATCTATAGCTTACTAAATAAAATAAAATAAAAAATAAAAAAATAAAAATTCAAAGAGGAGATAATATTTGATTCCCAGGTCAAATTGATGAGGTGGCTCTCCAACTCAAAGTTGATTAGACGTTTTTCTAAATATTTAAAAAACTAATTCTAGCGAATTCTTGAAAAATAGGCTTCAAATGTTGAGAAATGGAAACAAGAAATTCCAGTTTAATTTGTCCTTGAATTAAATTGAGAATTAAAATTGAATTATGTTCTCATAACAACTTGTAAATAGTTAATTAAGTTTAATTAAGTTAATTAGCTTAGGAATTTCGAGTTGGAAGTCTTTCTGTAGTCATGTATATGTTCCCCCTAAGTTTTAGGGGTACAATATAAGTTTAAATTGAGTTGGAAATTAGATAACTCAGTTTACTGAGTTATGTTCAGTTAAATTAGTTCCAAACTGTTTGAGGAACTAATAGAGAGTTAACAGTGAGATGGTGCCCTATTGAATTCACAAGTGTCACTCTAGTTAACTGAAGATTCCCTCATCAAAAACTTGTGCATGTCGATTCTGAGAAAGACCTAGTTGAGACTAGAGTGCAGGGACAGTGTACTATCAATTGTGTTATTTAATGGAGTGTAAATATCATGCATGCATCATAGATTGATCCTATATTTTGATTGCGCATTTTTGGAAGCATGAATTCCCTTTAAATATGGGCTATTCATCCTAGGAATTATGCAATAGATTATGGGCTTGGAGAGTTCTAGAATAGCCTAAGGATTTAGCTTGAGCTAGCTTGTGAGCTGAGAGAGTTGAGCATACTTGTGCGGAATTGTTCTAGTGATAACAAGCTTTGTATATTCTCTCATATTTATGATATATGCAATACAGATAGCAGGGTTTTGAGTAGTGGCTTTCCCTAGATACATCTTGTGTTATGTGCCATTGATTTATCTTCTTCTTATTCATATTTTTTCATCGATCTATTGGCTTCCACTGATTGAAAGTAGAAGTAGATTCTTGTGCTGTGCTTTAGTACATTGCATGAGCTTGTGAATCTACAAGATTTTCTACATGGTATCGTATCTTATAACAATATACTAGAGGAGATTTCGAAGTTTTGAGTTTTGGGTTACAGGTGAAATTTAAATTTGCAATACATACTTCAGGATTGGCAAATGGCATTCTACAGTTTGCGGCTCAAGTATGCCTTGGAAGGCAGCTCGAATTTCATAGCTTGGAGGGACGGAATGGAGGTTGTGCTAGAGGATGATGGCTTGCAGGAATTCATTGATCAAGAAATTCCTAAGCCAGCAACATCAAATGCACATAATTTGTTCGAATGGAAGAAGTGTGTGGCGAAGGCGAGTCGGATAATCCTTGAGCAAGTTCGATACCACATTGTCTCAAGTCTCCATGGCAAGGAAACTCTGTACCCTATGTGGAAAATATTGATGAACTTGTATCAGAACAACAGTGACCAAAGGAAATTGGCATTGAAGGACAAACTTTGAAAAATCAAAATGGAGAAAGGCGAGACGATTCCAAAATACTTGACCAAGTTCACTTAGTGTTGTGATGAACTTGGAAGTGTTGGAATGACGGTTATCGAGGATGATATGGTGAGTCTTTCTCTTCTAGGACTCTCAAAGAGATGGCATAGTTATCAGGACTCTGTCAATGGTTGGGAGAATTTTCCGGATTGGGAATGACTATGGTAAGATTTGATGCAGGAGGAGATTAGGATGAACACCAAGGATGACTCTTCATCAAAGACTGATGATGAAGAGAACTGTGCCTTAGCGATTAAGGCGAAGAAGGGGAAAGGGAAAGGTTCCCATTCCAAATCAGATTCTTATCATGAAGGTAAGAAGAAAGACATGATGAAAGTAAAATGCTTTCACTGTCATGATCTCGGCCATTTGCTACAAATTTTCCACTCAAGAAGTCCTCAGGAGGAGCGGTGGGTGAGGCTTTGGCCTCTCAATTCGAATTGTACTTTTCCCTCATTGTATGCATGGTGTCATCAATGATTGGAAGTGTATGGTACTTAGACAGTGGAGCTTCATTCCACATGACTAGCAACAAAGAGTTATTCAATGACTTGGAGGAGAAAGATCTCTAAACGCATATCGGGATGGGTGACGACGAGAAGTATAGTGTTACTAGATTGGGCACGATTACTTTTCAAAGGGAGCATGGAACTCCACTCACCTTGAAGAATATTATGTATGTGTCAGGGCTAAAGAAGAAATTTGTATCTGTTGCCATGCTTGAGGATATAAGTTATGATGTGATCTTCTCAAAAGTAAAGGTGTTACTTTCACACATAGCCACGAGTAAAATAAAGAAGATAGGGATTCAACTAAAGAATCTTTATAAGATGGAGGTAGAGAAGTGTGCTTCTTTGAGCACAAAATTAGAAAGGGTGCAGAGTCGAGACATTAGCGAGTTGTGGCACAAGCGATTGGGCCACATGCATCACGTGCCTTTGAAGATATTGCAGCGAATCACTACCAGTCTTCCCAAAGCTACGCTTGAGAAAGTTGATACATGCAAGGGGTGTAATTTGGGAAAATACACCCAGTCTTCGTTTCATAACAGAGACAATCAAGCAGACGCTATTCTAGAGTGAGTCCATTCAGATGTGTGTGGACCATTCTCGACAACATCCACGGCCAAACACAGGTATTATGTTATATTTTTTGATAACTTTTCTCGAAAATGCTGGATATTTTTCATGCAGAAAAAAGTATCAAACTTTAACAAATTTTGTGACTTTAAATCATTGGTAGAGAAAGAGTCAGGCAAGAAGGTTAAATCTCTACAGAGTGATAAAGATGGTGAGTATGTATAAAACGAGTTTAAGAACTTATGTGTAGCAGAAGGGATTAAACGGTAGTTGACGGAACCCCATAACCCTCAGTGAAATGGGGTGGCCAAGAGGAAGAACATAAGCATAGTAGGCACAACAAGGGTGATGTTTCATTATCAGGGCCTACCACTAAACTTGTGGGTTGAGGCATGCAACACAATGGTTTATGTTCAGAACCGTAGCCCACATCGGATACTTCAGATGAAGACACCATAGGAGGCTTATTCCGGTAAGAGGTCAAATGTTGGTTACTTCAGGATTTTTGGGTCATCGGTATATTTCCATGTGACCAAATATGCATAGAAGAAGCTTGAGCCGACATCAAAGTTGGGGATATTTGTGGGGTACACTGATACACCTCACAACTATCGGGGGTACTTACTGACCAACAAGATGACAGTGGTTCCCAGGGATGTCATATTTGATGAGGAGAAGGCCATGTGAGTTTCCCTTGAGAGGTACCTTGAGCTACATGAGGATGAGGAGCTTTTAGCTCCTAAGGTTGAGGAGCCTTAGATTGATGTGGAGCAGCCACATGCAGAGGATCTGGGAGTGGAGACAAAATCTTCCAGAGAGGGAAGAAATCGCACCAGAGAGGATGACAGATTGTTGGATGATGCACAGGAGACTATGGGAGCACCCACTTCTCAGTGCAGGTAGAGGAGGCCACCTAAGAGGTACACTAGATACATGGATCCTATGGGAAAATGTGTTGTGACAGAGCCATCTTCCTTTAAGGAAGCAGTGCAGCAACCGATTTGGGTTGATGCCATGGTGGAGGAGTATGACTCCATAGTTCATAACAGTGTTTGGGATGTGGTCCCGAGGCCAGAGGACAAGTCAGTGGTGAGCTCTCTTTGGCTTTACAAGGTAAAACAAGCTACATATGGTAGTGTGGTGAAGCATAAGGCTAGATTTATGGCCTATGCTTTTCATAGGTAGAGGGGATTGACTATGATGAGACCTTTTCTCCTGTTGCAAGGTACTCGTCAATTAGATCTATATTGGCACTATCATAATAGATGGGTTGGAAGATACATCATATGGATGTAAAGACAACCCTCCTTAATGGCATGATTAAGGAAGAGGTGTACATAGAGCAGCCTGAAGGTTTTGAAACCTTTGAGTGTGAGTTGCATGTGTGTCGGCTCAAGAGAGGGTTGTATGGGCTGAAGCAAGTACCTCATGCTTGGTACACCATAATAGATAGCTATTCACCAGGTTGGGCTTCACTAAGAGTGAAGCAGATGCGAACCTGTACCACATAGTGGTGGAAGGTAAATTATTGATCATTGTAATTTATGTTGATGATCTCACACTGCCAGGTGATGATCAACTGATCAAGTCTTGCAAAGAGGACCTTACAAGAGAGTTTGAGATGAAGGACATGGGGCTCATGCATTACTTTCTTGGCATGGAGGTATGGCAGGGAGATGGGGATTTGTTTGTGTCTTAGGGAAAGTATGCTAATGAGATACTCAAGAGATTCTACATGGAGAGCAACAAACCCATGGAGACTCCTCTAGCAAGTAACTGGAGGAAGGAGGATGTTACTTTAGGGAAGTAGTGGAAGCTATTGTTTACATGCAACTTGTGGGTTCACTCATGTACTTAGTGAACACATGATCGGATATGTGCTATGCAGTTAACTACCTTAGTTAAGCGATGGTTAGGCCTACCAAGTTGCATTGGAAGGCAGCAAAGCATGTGTTGAGATACCTCAGGGGCAATACTCAGTACAGATTATGTTACAGATGGACAGAGGGAGTGAAGCTTCAATGCTTCATTGATGCAGATTGGGAAGGGAGTCCATCCAAAAGGAAGAGCACATCAGGAGGGATCTTCAGTATTGGGTCAATGACAATTTCTTGGTACAACAGGAAACAAAGATCGATAGCATTCATTTCGGTAGAGACAGAGTACATGGTTGCGAGTCAGGCATCATGTGAGGCGATCTGGATGAGGAAGATCCAGGTTGGTTTGCTTGGTCAGTATATGGATCCAACTGTGATTTACTGCAATAATCATAGTTGTATCAAACTCTCTGAAAATCCAGTTTTTCATGATCGGTCGAAGAATATTGGTATCTGATATCATCATCTCAGAGATTCTGTATTGAGGAGGATTATGTTGTTAGAGTACATTCTGACAGAGGAGCAAGATGCTGACATTTTGATAACGACATTGTCAACATGTAAATTCGAGTTTCACAGAGACAGGATCGGGGCAGCTAATAATCCCTTTCTTGTTGAGAGGGAGTGTTGAGAAATGGCAACAAAAAATTCCAATTTAATTTTTCCTTGAATTAAAATCGAATTCTATTCTCATAGAAACTTCTAAATAGTTAATTAGGTTTAATTAGCTTAATTAGCATAGGAATTTCTAGTTGGAAGTCTTTCTGTAGTCATGTATATGTTCTCCCTAAGTTTTAGGGGTCAAGTATGAGTTTAAATTGAGTTGGAAATTAGATAACTCAATTTACTGAATTATGTTCCGCTAAATTAGTTCCAAACTGTTTGAGGAACTAATAGATAGTTAAAATTCAATTGGTACACTAGTGCATCCACAAGTGTCACTCTAGTTAACTGAAGATTCCCTCATCAGAAATTCATGCATGTTAATTATGGAAAGACCCAATTGAGACTAGAGTGCAAGGATAGTGTACTATCAATTGTATCATTTACTGGCGTGGAAATATCATGTATACATCAAAGATTGATCCTATGTTTGGATTGTGTAGTTATCTCTGATCCTATGTTTGGATTGTGCAGTTTTTGAAGCATGAATTCCCTTTAAATACGAGCTATTCATCCTACGAATTATGCAAGATATTACCGGCTTGGAGAGCTGCAAAATAGGCTAAGGATTTAGCTTGAGCTAGCATGTGAGCTGAGAGAGTTGAGCATACTTGTGCAGAATTGTTCTAGTGAGAATAAGTTGTGTATCTTCACTCATATTTCTGATATATGCAACACAGATAGCGGGGTTTTGAGCAGTGGATTTCCCCAGATACGTCGTGTTATGTGCCATTGATTTATCTTCTTCTTATTTATATTTTTTCCATCGATATATTGGCTTCCGTTGGTTGAAAGTAGAAGTAGATTCTTGTTTTGTGCTTTAGTACATCGCATGAGCTTGTGAATCTACAAGATTTTCTACATCAAATATCTCAAACCATGATAGATGTGTAAAAAATGAAAGAGGATTTTGTCAATTAGTTTGTTCCCTCCAAAAATCTCTTTTTGTTTTCAAATATTCATCCCCATTTGTTCAGAAATTGATTTCTAAAACATTGGCTAAAACAAGAAAAAAATGAATTGCAAAATATGGAAAAAGATGCCTCAAAGATTCCTTCCAATATCTCAAACCATTACACCTGTGTAAAAAATGAAATGTTATTTTTTAAATGAGGTTTTTCCCAACAGAAACCTCTTTTAGGTTTCGAAAATTCATTTCCAGATATTTAGAAACCGCACCCGAAGTTACTGTCTTTTACCGTACAACACAGAGTAAATGAAACAAAGTTCTGTTGATTTGGGAAGATTGTAAATTAAAATATATATCTAGCATTTCTCCTGAGCGATTTTCACTTTGTAAAACTCATATTCCCCTCATCACCATTCCTTGCCTATGCAACCAATCTATTCCTCTTTATTGCAAGGTAATTGGTCAATCGTACAAACAATTGCACCAGGTCTTTCAAAAGCAATGAATATATAGTATTGTTCTGTAGATTTCCTGGAAACTTTTGCCTTGAGAAATGTAGGCTTTATGAATGGTGTACATGTGCATTATAATGCAAAACACCATATTCATTTATTGACCATACTGCTAAAGAAGCAACCATAATATCCACAATTAGAGATTAAGAACATGTGTCAGCCTCTCAGTCTCCACTTTATTTCATGTTTTGTGCCTTAGAATCCTGTTGAAAATAGCCCATCTCCTTAGAGCTCTGATATGATCCTCAAAATGATAACACATGTGCAATTTTCATCCTCCAGACACTCTAGCAAATGGACCTTTTAATCCTTGCTAGGATCATGAAAAATACTTAGGCATTGACAAAATGACTAGCATCATACATTGAAATCAAATTGTAAAGGTTGCTGACAGAATAATTGTCAACGTTATGTGCAAAACAAAACAAACTAACGCTAAAAAAATCATTGTCAACGCTCTACGTAAAATAGAAAAAACTAGCACTGAAAAAATAATTATCAACGCTTTGTGTAGAATTATCAAAAGGAACACTGGCAAAATAATTGGCAGCCTGTTTGAAAAAATATCATTATAGTTGCTCCGTTGCTCTCAGTCATTACCCCTGAAGACTTTACCCTGAAATTAAATTGTGATCGCAACTGCTAGTACATATTCCTTCAACCTCAAGGGCACATCCCTTGCAAACGCCATCATGTACAATTTTGATTTCAAGTACACCTTTAACAAAATCCTTCATTCTAAACAATGATTTATAATAAACATGAGCATACCTTCGATGCCATGGCTCACAAATATTAGATGTGTTGTATATAAGGGCTTGGATTGAGTGACCATGGAGATGATATAGGCCTTCAATTCGTACACCAATAACTTTAGCAGATTCAAAGCAGGCTTCCTTCTTCCATACTGGAACTTGTCCATCAAATAAAGCAATTATATGTCCTTTGTCTTCAAGAGATGAAATGGATAACAAATTTTTATTCAAACCAAAAACATATAAAATATTGTTAATAGATACATTACATCTCTATTCCAATTGGAAGGATGACAAACCAATTCCCTTCACTTCGTATTTTCCATTATCTCCTAGCTTAACCCTTTGAGCTATCTTCTTTTCGACCAATTTAGAGAGGTTTTCGCAACTTCTAGTCATGTTCCTAGAGGCACCACTGTCCACCAACCATATTTCATCATGACTTACAATGGAATCTGTAAAATCATAATAAAATGAGTATTCATCATTAAAATTTCTCTTTCTAGGCCTCCTCTTATGTGAGGATTCATCAAGGTTAGCTGCAGAAGCATGATGCTTCCCTTTCCTCTTTCGATCATCATTCCTTTGATAATCATCCCTTCGAGAATCATTCCTTTGATGGCAGTTATTTTTATAGTGACCATATTCTTGGCAACAGAAGCATTGAACATTTTGATGGAATAGTTGTCATTGTTGGCAAAGGAATAGCACAAGAGTAGCAAAAGAGCTGCAAAGGCATAGGAGAATCAAGGAATGTTGCAGGGATATTTGACAACAAGAGAAGAAGGTGATGAAAAAGGAACAACAAAGGGTAAAGTAGCAGGGAAATATGGTGTCACATGTATTGTTATGGCACACTTGTATTGATACAAACATTGTTATACTTTGGAGATAAAGAAGAACATATTGGTATGCTTGGTATGCTTGTTATATTTTGTGTAAGGTTGATTTGAAGACTAGTTTGGTTGAGCTGAATTGTTGTGATGCAAGGAAAAGGCAAGACTCCGTGACATCAAAGGAAATACAAAGACATGATGCAAGGCAAGGCAAGATGGAAGGCAAAGGCAAAGACATGGAAAAACATTGTGATGGAGGGATATTTGAATATGAATGCAAAATTGTATTATTGCATGTTATTTATTTATTTTGTTGACATGAAGAATATGAATGCATGACATTTGGATATGATGAAATTCATTTTATGTATTTTAATATTCAAGAGTTTAACCAGTTTTGGAATTGAAAAGATGCCTTTGGAATGCAAAAAGACAAGTTTTGTCATTTCATATTTGTGTGAGTGGAACACAAACATCCATCAAAATTCATTTATAAATTTATGCAAGGTTGGAGAGATGGTTGGTTAGAATGTTAGAGAATGTGAGAGCTGATTGAGATCTTATGCTTTAGTTACATGGAACATACAGAGCAGATGTAATGCAGATTTAAGGAGAAGAAGAATCAAAATCAGAGATGGATATATGCAGAACTATAGACCAGGTAAACAAACATATTGTTTTCATTTTGCATGAAGGGATTGGGGTAACAAACATTGTTTTCATTTTTCATGAAGGGATTAGGGTCTACAAAAAACATATGGGAGTTGGAGCTTCCTTGCATGTTGTAGCTTGCAGAAAATTGAGGTGGTAGCATCATGTAGGTTGGAGCCTACAGAAAATTAGATGTAATAAGGGAGTAGGAGCTTGTCTTTGCATCACAACAATAAAAAAATCGTGGTTTTCTCCCTTTAAGGGTTTCCACTTATATATGGTGTCCATATTGCTTTATTTTATGTGTTGATGTGATGTTATGGTTTATGTATTACTTTTGGTTCACCTATTCAATTTATTGGTCATTATGTGTTAAGTTTCTCATTTAAAACTTCAGTTAATGAGTTTTAAAGAAAATAAATTAATGTCCATGAATGTACTAAACTAATTCATTGCACCACCCACCACCCCCCCCCCCCCCCGCCCCAAGTTTAGTCAAGTTTTCATCAATTGGTATTAGATTTAGTTCCTTCTATGTAAGTCTAACAGCTTGAAGGTAGATTCGACGAAGTCATGGACTATCAAAGTGTACATGTGCTAAGAAACAAACCTTCATGAATGGAGAGATAAGGTAAAATATGAACTGATATCCTATGGACCTAGTGTATGGAAACTAATATGTGATGGTTACTATAAAGACTAACAACAATGGAATCCTAAGGCAAAATGTGTTATGTATAATGATCTTCATGACAAGGATCTTGATACAGTGATATATTTAAATTTTGCTAAATAAATATGGGATAGATTGAGGCTCATTCACTAAGGAGAGACTAGTAGCAGTAATAAAAAAAAAAGAGAAGAGAAAGAAGAAGAAGAAAAATCTCTATAAAAAGGAAAGTATTGAGTCAAATGAGGTCTCTACTAGCATGAATCGACTTGATTTCCATGAAGAAAATATAGTTGAAGAACAAGCCATGGTTGACATAGCCTTAACTAAAATAGAAAGATTGAAGAATGAAAACAAAGACCTAAAGAAACTTGTGCAAATATGTAATGAGAGAGAGCATCAATACAAGGAAGAAATTGTTAATTTGAAGACACAACTTGAAGAGGCAATGAGAATAGAGGAGATGATAAATAGTCAACAAAAGGAGAAAGAGGTGGAGTGTGAAAAATTAGAAGTTGAGATGGTCTTACCTAGAAGTGAGTTAGATGAAAAGAAAACATTGTACAAAAACCTAGAAGAGGATATTGTCTCTATGAAAGACTCAGAAAAGTCAATCATTAACAAAAGAAGAAGTCAGCTACAACATGATTTCTAAAGAAGCAAACAAAAACAAGCAGTAGCATCAAGAGCTGAAGAATAATATGAAGAAATGGTCATTTGCAGAAAGGTCATTTCCTCTTGGAGATAAGTTGAGCAAATTTGGAAGATCTCAAAGGAGATTATTTGTTCCTTTGAAAAATATGAAGTGTTTTTCTTGCCATGAACCTGACACATTGCAGCAAAATATACGACAAAGAAAATCAATTTTAATAAGCAAAAGATGTAGCAAATGAGAAGGCTCCCTCAAGCAAGCAAACAAAGAACACATCCATTCACCAGGTAACACAAATTCATTTCTATTGAGTGCAAAATGTATGTAAAGAAAAGTATAAATGGCTCAAGAAAGCACACACCATTTGTTTCATTCCTTGGCCATATAAAATTTTATTTGTGTAGCAATCTTGGCCCATATGGCCAAAGATTGCAAACTACTATATACCATAAAGAGTTCTAAACAGAAAATAGAAGCAACTCCAAGCAGACCACACAATGAGCTAAAAGGAAATGCAGACAACAACAAAAGGAAACCAACTAAGGTATGGAAGAGGAAGAAAAATGAGCAGCTTCAAGACTTCAATAGCAAAATGATGTCTCAAGGGGAGTTGCTCAAAAAAGCAAAAGAAGAATTCATTCAGTGTTACGGGAGCACCAACATCTGCCTCAATAATATCATGGCACTATATCACATATGTTGAAGTCTCTGCAATAACACTTTAATGAGAAAGATGACCATGAAGAGAATCAAATTCAAAGGCTAATAAGGACACAAAATGCAAATATTTTAGAAAAGGGGTCTTCATTGTAATATCCTAGATGTGCAAGCAGAAGAGAAGAGTTGGTCAGTGTTTGTCAATCTTCATACTTCGTGAACCATGCTAAGAACTTATTATGGTCACTAATATTTAGTGGGAAACAAGAGACTTCAACATTTGCAAATGAGTGTAGATGCTTTTTGGTGTATATTATAATGCATTGGCGTTCTTAATAACATATATTTTTCAGAAGAAAAAAAGCGAGATATATTATATTGAGAATATATAAATACAGATGGAGAGTATGTGTCACGGATCGCACATATCATGTATCACATATACACATATATCTATTATGGCTGATTACATATATATCAGTCGGTTCAATTGTCAGTCAGATGTTATGAGACAATAAAAAAAAGGAAACTGTGCATGTTGTAGTAAAAAATGAAGATACAGATTGTATATTGTGTCATCATATGGAGCCATATATCATGTGCCACAGTGACATGATATTGTCAATTATGTAGGATGATGACATATGTGAGTCTTTGAAAATAATGGCATTCCGCCATTTCCAAACCGACCATAGGAAGATGAGGATGAGGAATCGCCTGTTTCCATTCTGTCTGCTCCACCATATAAGAGCTGCACTAGGAGAATCAAAATCAGTCAGTAGGAAATCAAAATTATTTGCCAGAACATACCAGATCCGCAGTGTGGCTGGGCATTTGATGAACATATGGAGGTTGGTTTCTTCATCAGTGCCGCACATAGAGCATCTTCTGGGCCATGCCAAGAGCGTTTTCTGAGATTGTCCCATGAGAGATTTTTATTGTAAAAGACCAGCCATGCAAAATGTATAATTTTTGGTGGACATTTCGCCTTCCAAAAAATGTATGGGAAAGACTGGAGAGTATATGGAAATCTGTTGCTGATCAAATATGTATATATGTCTCTGAGAGACACAAGTCTCCGAAAACAGCTTACGGTCCATTGTAGTTGATCAGTATTGCCGTGTCGATGTATACCGCTCCCAGTTAGAATATATGCGTTGGTGCAGGATTAATACACTATGATAGCATCTACAACATTATAATGATATACGATCATTACATGGTTGGTGTGGCAGCGTTGGTTATATTGTCATTTGTGACAGCACTAAATGTGTGCAGCAGTATTGGCAATGTTAAATTTGAACAGTGTTGAAGCAGCATTAATATATCGGTGACAACGTTAATTTCTACATATTGGAAGCTTCTCAAGCCTGGATGGAACACCGTTGTTCGACCGTTACAATATGGCATGCTTATCAATCCGGTTATATTTGAATTAGGATTATTGCATACATCATATTCTGGTTGATATATTCATTTTATATGGTGGCATATAGGGGAAGCTTTATTGTATCACGGTGGATATTCTAGTATAGTATTACACTGTTGTTACAATGCTTATTATGGTGCAATATCATTTCAGGTATTGATATGTGCACTGGAATATGTATGTGATATATGGGTGGGATCATTGCCCAGAATATATATGCAGCGTTGAGGATGGTGTGCACGGTGTGCATTGAATGGCTAAATTATATGGTTGATTCTGATTACCTTATAATTCTGCTTATGTGAAAGCTTAAAATACGAATTATATTTGACCACCACAAAAACCTTGATCGTTTATCGTGCTCAAATTGCATAGACGATGATTCTTTTATACAATGCGATGACTGATGCCACAAATTATACAACCAGATTATCATGATCGTGCTCGGACAATCTGATATATTCTGATGTATACAACACAGAGATAGTTGGGTAAAGAGGTTAAACTATTGAGTATTAGCCTTGCATTCAACTCACAACAATAGGAAATGCTAGCGCAACAGGCAATGGAGGGACGCTGAGAGTTGGCATGGGAATGTCGACATTTATAAAGTCATTGTTTTGGTGTTGGATGCCCCTTGCTCATCATGTCACAATTGGAGTGCAAAATCTTTTGACCTATTTGCAGGTCTTTGATCCATTAAGAAGGCTTATAACAGTAGAATATCCTTAATAATCATGATGCAGACCACACATTTGGTTTCCATGTTGAGCTGAAAGCATGCAAGCATAAGAGTTGGGTTTTGTTTGCTAATCTTCATGCTACGTAAATGTGAAATCATATATGCAAGTTTCACATTCATGATGTCAAATTCCTTGAAGAAAGTTATGTTAATTGTGAAGCATGTTTTAAGACAACACATTTTTTTCTCTTATCTCATATTATGTAAATACATATGTTTTTAGGTTTTGTGCCCTAACGATGGTGGAAAAGATTAATCTTAACATTATAAGTCAATATTTATTTGTATGAGAGTTGTGGATACTAGAATTTCGTATTTGATGTCGGTCCTTGAATGATGAAGATTGTGAGATTCAACCCATGGGAGCGTCTTTTTAAACAAACAAAAGGATGCTACCCATGCTGAGGTCGTTTATCTTTCCTCCCTGCACGAAAGATGAAATGCATCATAATTAAAGGATGAGAAGATACTTCATGGTCGAGATTTTTAAAGAAAACTGGTATTTTGGGGGCGGAAGGCCTATTGATCTGCTCATGAAATATGTTGTTCAAATTCGACGATTTTGCATCACAGAATTTTATTAGATAATCGGATAGTGGAGTAAAGAGGCAATTTGTTTGTGGGAGTATAGTGAGTGGTCACTGTAGTCAGATAGTCAGATATTTGATGGCAATGTGACTGTGGAAGTATAGAGGCGTTTCCTAAATCATAGGCACTTTATACCGTCCAAGTGGACTTCCTTTTCACAAGGAAACAGGTTGCTTCTTCAGTTTCAACGTGCTGGTGTCATGTGATTCTTTTTAATTATATGATGCATATTCCATCGAACCAAAAGGGGTAGAAATCAGGGAAGAACGTGTGCAGCAGAATATCGTGGGGAGGAGGTGGAGAGTCATTGTATTCTCTTTATCTGGCTGGGGAGAAGAAAAAAGAGCCAAAAGGTGGGACGATGGAAAAAAAAATGAAAGATAAGAATGTGAAAAAAGGCAGAAGAGTACATTTTTGTTGTTGTTGAAGACAAAGCTTATCCACAAACTGAGAAGATATATGTAAAGTTGGAGGAATTGCATTAAGTATATATTTGACATAAGATCATCAACAACCTTCTCTGGGATTATTGCTACACTGCCATCACATTTATCTGCAACAATAATGTGCAAGAAATTGTTGATTGATCATGATTCATAATAGCCTCTATCATTTCTAGAGTGGTTGTGTGCTTGTGGAGGCTATCGAGCATCATTTCAATGCAAAAATCATGAAATGCATGTACATGACACCTACAAAGTCCTTTCAATACATATGAATGGTTTAAATTTCATCAACAAGGTATATCAGATACCCATCCATATGTGAACTCCAAATCAAAGAAGCCAAAGAGGAGTTTGAACCTTTCAATACATATGAATGGTTTAAATTTCATCAACAAGGTATATCAGATACCCATCCATATGTGAACTCCAAATCAAAGAAGCCAAAGAGGAGTTTGAACTTGTTTTGAAGGACATGTGAAGAACAAAAAGGAGCTAAGATGTTTGTCATTGCCAAAGCCATGAACATGTTTATAATTTTTTAGTTGTGGTCTCATATTCTAATTTATGAATGCATTATTTATATCCGCTCACAATAGAATTTGTATGTTATATTCTAATTTATGAATGTATTATTTATATCCACTCACAATAGAATTTGTATGTTGGTTTCTCTATTAAGTTGGCATACCAAACTATCTGATTTCTGAATACAATGGTAGAAAGATCGAAATGGCAGCCGTATACCTTGGTTCTGATAAACTTTATCATGTAATGGAGTTGGTGGTGAGTTTCACAGTACATGAGACCCTCATTGATTCGAATCAGAAGATGAATTTACTCTTTAATAGTGTATAAGAGTTTGTACATTTGTAATTTGTACAATCATTGAATATCTTCTTATTATTTTTCATTGTGAATTACACTCCCTTCCCATTTATGTCAAAGGGGGAGATAAGAAAATTCATGAGGAAAAGGGGAGGATCATTATGTTGCCATCAATGGCAAAGGGGGAGATTGATGGCAAAGGAGCAGCAAAGGCATAGGAGCAACAAGGTATGTTGCAAGGATATTTGACAACAAGAAATGAAGGTGATGGCAAAGGAACAACGGGAACAACAAAGGGTAAAGAAACAAGAAAATATGATGGCACATGTATTGTTGATGGAAAACTTGTGTTGATACTGCCATTTTTATACCTTGGAGGTAAAGGAGAACATAATGGTATGCTTCTTGTGTTTTGTGTAAGGTTGATTTGAAGACTGGTTTGGTTGAGTTGAATTGTTGTGATACAAGGGAAAGGCAAGACTCTATGACTGCAAAGGCAAGACAAAGACATGATACAAGGCAAGTCAAAATGCAAGGCAAAGACATAGAAAAATATTGTTATGCAGGGCTATTTGAATATGAATGCAAGATTGTATTATTGAATGTTATTCATTTATTTTATTGACATGAAGAATATGAATGCATGACATTTGGATATGATGAAATTCATTTTATGTATTTTAATATTCAAGAGTTCAAGCAGTTTTGGAATTGAAGAGACACCTTTGGAATGCAAAGAGACGTGATAAATTCCCTATTATAATTGAATATAGTAATAATCTCTCTTATTAAATATTAAGCTATTTGGTCGGCTCTTTCTTATTTACTTTCCTCCATTCCTATTTACTTTCCTCCATTCCATATTAGTTACCCTTCATTCCTGCTCTTCTTTGTGGATTCGTCGCGACGATGAGTCTTGTTATAGACTTGAAACATCGACACACAAAAATGGCTATTGTGGTTAATAATCTGAATATGCAAGATACTCAGGATTCTCACCACATAAATCTTCAAACACTCATTAGTTCCCTGTACGTAAGGGATATTTGGATTGAGATTCGTACTCTTGAAAAGATTAGGGTAAAAAATCAAAGAAGAGAGCTTGATCTATTCTTCCTAAAGTATTGTAGAAACTTTAACCTTATCCCTTTCGTCCCCTGTATAAAACATAGACTTCCCAGCCACCAAAACGTTGTGGCATTTAACCGACTGAGCATGTCCCTAATTCGTCATGAAATTCGTAGAATTCGTTATTCCTTGGACCGATTATCATCGTTGGCATACAAAAAACATCTTGAGCTTGCTCAGTTGATTCGTTCCGACTTATGGATCCTCATTGATGTTGCAGCAACTCTCAAAGCGATAGAGAAGGTCATAGGGTCCAAGATAAACAAGAAAAGAAAATTAATAAGCTTGAAGCTCGTGTGAACAATTGTCAAAGGTTGGAGAACGCAAGATCCTCTGTTGTGGAAAATTCTCGGGAATTAATCAACACATAATTATAAATAATAATGCGGTCAACAACAATACACTGAATCATATAAACGACTGCCATGAAGGAATACACATGTTGCAGCCATGGATAGGAAATCGTCTTACTCAGTAGAAAATACCCGTGAAGTATGCCCAGGTGTAAATAATATTGCAGTATTAAATGACTAGTCACTATATGTCAGACTATAAAGAAAATTCCACAAACAAGCATACAATCGAATGTCTAGGAGGTGCGAGCATGGATAACTCAAAAAAATTATGAATTGACCCCGCATTAAGCAGAACATATAGTGTTACTGAGACCGACTCCAACAAAAGGGTGTTTATAAAGTCATGCGTTCATGTGGGGAGTGTTACATAGGAGAGACAGGAAGATCCTTCAAGATAAGACTCAAAGAACATGGTGCTGACATTAAAAATGGTAGAATTCAGTCTTAAGCACTTGTTGAGCACTCAACTAAGACATGTCACCATATGTGCCTCGAAGACACCAAGATAATCGCTAATGAAAAGCATCAATACAAGCGAAAGATCCGTGAAGCCCTTGAGATTATTAAGCATCCTCGCAATCTTAGTAGGGATGGCGGTTTGGAGGTAAGTAGGAGATGGATTTCCTTACTCACCCAAGACCCCATAGCTCGCAACCATGGCTAAACTGGTTTCACCTCTCCAGTTTTATTTTTTCCCTTTTAATCCTTTTCCTCCTTCCCTCACATTCATCCCCTCATTAATCTTTTCACTCCATTTCCCTTCCATTTTCTGTATGTAGCATCCAAACTAATAATAATTCAATAAATTTATTCTAAATATCCTATCATAAGATTAAAGTTGATAGTTCATTAAACAATGACTATTAACTTTATTCTTAGATTCAATAATAGGAATTTAATAACAATGATAACATAAAACAAAACACATCATCCTTATTAATTAGAACATTATCATCAAAATTTAAATATTATAAATAATCCTTCATAATTTTTTAATTATTCACCCTTATAAACAATAATATTATTATATTATTAATTAAATGCATTATTAATAATAGTTATTATTATTATTACTAATAATGATAATAACTAATACTTGTAATAGTATTAGATTATATTCTCCATTATCCTTGATATAAATTATTCCTAATATTAACCTTATTATTGGTAAATTCCCTATTATAATTGAATATAATAATAATCTCTCTTATTAATTATTAGGTTATTTGGTCGACTCTTTCTCGTTTCTTTTCCTCCATTCCATATTAATTACCCTTCATTCCTACTCTTCTTTGTCGATTTGTCCTGACGATGAGTCTTCTTGTTAATTTTGGGTATGTTGTATGCTCAGAGAAATTTATTTCAATTTTCATAGTTAGCTCAATATCTTTTCCAGATTAGTAATCACATCAGCATTAAAGTAAACTACAGATAGAACATGAACATAAATCTCAGAAGACATGCCAAGACAAGAGGACACAAGATGTGGTACTAGCCAGGGACAAACCCCAATGTGGGGAAAGCCTTGATCAATTCTTCTTATATGTTCTTCAATAGTTCAGCAGAGAGAGAGAGAGAGAGAGAGAGAGAGAGAGAGATAGTACATTTACAATAGAAGACAACACTTCGACTTTCTAGATAATAGAATCGATCATCTCTACATGAGATTAGTTGAAGACATGTTGCTTCAACAGATTCTCTAAGGTGACTCCTTCACCTATCATTGTGCTGCATCTCATCCATGTGTTGCACCTCACCATGCTGCACCATGCTACAACATCATACCATGTTCCTGAGTTGCACCATGTTGCTCCACTGTTGAGTTGTACCTCTGAATCACATTGTACGCACTTGCTGCTCTTAATCATCATGCTACACACATCATGTTGTTGCACTAGTTGTCACTGCTTTACGAGATAGGTCATCAACATTTAATGCTCTTCCTTCTTACAGTCAACAATGCAGGTCTTCAAGGTGAGGCTCTACCACTTGAGCGATCCTTATATCAAATTGTGTTGCTGGCTATGGCCTACGGCCTAACCCAGTAGCAAGTTAAGCATATGATTATTGAGTCCAACATGATTGAATCAATCTGAATATACATAAGGACAGTTTTCTTCATTGTAATGACAACCTTATAAATTGTCCTCATGAACAGCGTCATCACTACACCGTCACCACACTTCTATGACACAGTCTTTGATGTTGTCATGATGACTAGTTAGGGCACTTCTTGGTTGTAGCTTAGGGATCCAGACAGCCCTAAAACAACAACCTCTAGTTCCTCCTTATTGTGGATTCTAGTGCCCCTCAAGAATAACATTAACTTGCTCAAACAGTCCTTAAATAGGCCACGTTGTCACCTACAACAATGTGACATTATGAGAGCTGCTTGGATGATTGTAACAAGTCTCTTAGAGTTGCGTATAAGGTCTTCTTACTGCGGAATAAGGGCTGCACATAACAGTGGTTAGGGCATCATCCTAAATTGTGTCTAAGACCTTTCCTTGATAGCGTTTAGGAGGAGCTCCTTCAGGCAGCATATAGGTCCTCCCTTGACTGCGTATAAGTCTCCTTTAGGATTGCAGATTAGGGCTCCTCAACAGCAGATAGATTAGGTCTCTTTTGATAGCGTTTAGTCCTCCTTTGTGCAGTGTATAGAATCCTCCTTCAACTACGGATATAGGGATGTATTTAGACCTACTTTTGCTGCGTAATAGGACCTATGATAGGGCTCCTTCCAACTGTAGCTATGCCTCTTTTGTGACTGCGGCTAGGGTTTATTAAGGCCTCCTTTATATAGCGTATAAGGATCCTCCTTGACTGCATCTATAGGGCTTGCGTCTAGGTGTCCAGTGTATAGATCTCTCCATGGATGAAGCTTGATCTTCAATAGAGCAGCATAGAGGTCTCCTTCATTACAACGTATAGGATAGGGCATCCTCTAGGGTAGTGTATCCTCTTTAGGTCTCTCCTCCCACCAAAACCCAAAGACAAGTGGAGAGGAAGAGATCACCAAGAGGATGAGTGTCTAAATGACTTGAACTCCTCCTTTATTTATACTAAAACGTTGAGCACAAGTGGAGTTTATTTGGTTGTTGGCTGACCTTGACGAATTGTCCCATAACACAAATAAATTCATATCTCCATGAATACTTATTGGAATCGGATGATCTGTAGATCAATCCTACACCTCTCGATGAGGGGGATCCAAGAAAAATATTCGTTGCCATTAATAAGATGACCCACATGGAGTTTGGCCCTCGTTGCCAATTTTAACACTCCCTCTCAACTAGGGAGAACTCCATCCGTTAATCCATATGTTCGACTGTACTATCTCTGCCATCAGTGCCATGCACTACTCTGCTCTACTTTGCTCTACTGAGCTCTGCTCTGTTATGCTCGGTTCTGCTCTGCTCTATTGAACCATGAAGAAGAAGAATTGATCGAGAATGTCTCATACCATTCTCTACTGACCCGAAGTCAATTTTATTGATCCCAGATCAATATCACAAGAGAGTGTCTCAAATCACTCATACTGATCCCAGATCAGTTACATTGATCCCGGCTCAATAGAGGTCATCCTAACATAGAGAGTGTAGTAGATACAATGATGCGTCCATTGATAGTACTACTATGGTCCCTAACCCCATTTCCTGCTCATTGATCAGATGAGAGGTACTTCCCATGAGTCCCAGACTGCATGGGTAGGATGTCTTGACAGGAGAACTAATCATCATGTCCACAGGAGAACGAATCATCCTGTCCCACAGTCGCCATGGGAGAACTAATCATCCCGGCCCACAGGAGAACTAATCATCCTGTTCCATAGTTGCCACGAGAGAACTAATCATCCCAACTCACAGGAGAACTAATCATCTTATTCCATAGTTGCCACGAGGTATCACAAGGAAAGGTTGAACCTGTCACCCTGTACATAGCGCACCACTAGGGGAGGGTGAGTCACACTGTGGTCGTATGTCGCTCTAATAAGGACCCCAAGCCCCCCAGAGCTCCCAGAGCTCAATGCATGCAACATGCAGGACCCTTATATGAAGGTCTCTCAATGACTCCAAGTCGTTCGAGAAAATCACAGATTTGACCTTTCCCCGGGGCTTTGCCAAAGTGTCTGCGACCTATACATCAATCTCAATGTGATGGAGCCTCCTCACTCATCGACTTATCATATCCTAGATAAGGTAGTATCTGATGTCTATATGTTGGAGAAATCATCAAATACGGGATTCCTCAATAACTGAATCCCCCCTGGTTGTCACAGAGGATCACGGTGGTTTTCATCATGTGTACAAATAGCTCACTGATGAGCTTCCACAACCAGGCAGCTTCACACGAGATCATACTCATAGCTATGTATTCGGTCTTGGCGGTGCTTATAGCAACTGACTTTTGCTTCCTACTCATCCATGATATCGAAGCAGAATCTAGAGAGAACCAACACTGAGAAGTGCTCTAGCGATCCTCCACATTGCCTGCCCAGTCAGTGTTCGAATAATCATGCAGATGAGTTTATGAAACTCAGAGGCATTTCCCATATCTGGTCCGCCATCACCACCATATAACTTCTGAATGTTAAGATCCTCGAGGTAGTCACGGACTTGCAGTTTACCATTCCATATCTAGAATCCAACTCCTTCTTACTTCTGCAAGTGAGAGGGTTTGCACTTGTCAAAAATATGTCGTTTCTCAGAAGGTGTCGGTATGAGAGGTCTATCATCCACAACCTTCAAACAAGGGTTTGGATTGGCTTCACTTTTAGTGAATCTCAACGTCATCAGACAGCTATCAATCCTCTCATATTAGGCCCAGGGTGTTTTAATTCAAGCCATAGAGGGCTTTCTTCCACCTATATACATGAGATTCCCAATCATGAATCTCAATCCCCTCGGGTTGTTCCAAACCTGTGGACCTGCTACATGAGGGGAATGGTCCCCTTGTAAGATTTTCCTTCGGTACATCTCAGACATGTACCTTCGTGCTCTTCTTGAATTCAGGTATCTGAGTCACCATCTGACTCACATCGGTTAGGGCCTCATAAAGTAGATTTCAAGTATTATAGATGAGATGTGTCATGATCCCCAATGGGCCATCCTGCAACTTGACACAAATTGCCAACCCTGAACCCATGAGTAAAAGCATCTTTGAAAATTTCATTTTCAAACACGTACCTTTTCATCGATGAATGCCACCCTGTAACTTTTGACTTCCATTGCGGAAATGGACACCAGGTTCTTCTTGCGATCAGGTACATAAAAGAGATTCTATAAATGAATCGAGAGAGAGCACCCTTCTATCCAATGGAGTGCCTTGAAGCACTACAATCAATAAGCCAGATTCCCAAAGAATTTGAAGGAGAGGGCCAATACAAGATAACACTTCTTTATCTTTATCAAAAACAACATTTGATTCTTCATACCTGGGGTTCCTTGCTTTCTCTAAAGAGTCAGTTGTATCCTTGATGACCTGCATTACCTATCATTCCTCTGATCATTGAAGATGTCCCTGGTATGATTGTTATCATCATCAAGTGATGTGTCCCTGCCAGTCGGACACTTCTTGGCATAATGGCCGAACTTATTTCAACCAAGGCATCTACCTTTCCTTACACCCTTAGATTCGGTTTTCCCACAAAAGTGATCTTCAGGTAGGCCATCAAAGACTTCTGCTGCACCATTCTGATAATATTCTCTGCTTCAACTTCACCGTTGGTGAATTAAAAGAGGGATGAGGAATCCATTGATCCTTTTGTCCTTTCCCAACTGTCTTTGGTGATTGCTCTTTCACTCTTGCTTGGGCTTTGTCTTCACCTCAACTCTGATACCACGTTAAATTTGGATATGTTCTATGCTTAGAGCAATTTATTTCAATTTTCATAGTTAGCTCAATATCTTTTCCAAATTAGCAATCACATCAGCAGTAAAGTAAACTACAAATAGAACATGAACATAAATCATAGAAGACATGCCAAGACAAGAGGACACAAGATGTGGCGCTAGCCAGGGACAAACCCCAATGTGGGTAAACCTTTGATCAATTCTTCTTATATGTTCTTCAATAGTTCTGCAGAGAGAAAGAGAGAGAGAGATAGTACATTTACAACAAAAGTCAACACTTCGACTTTCTAGATAAGAGAATCGATCATCTCTACATGAGATCAATTGAAGACATGTTGCTTCAACTGATTCTCCAAGGTGACTCCTTCACCTATCATTGTGTTGCATCTCGTCCATGTGTTGCACCTCACTATGTTGCACCATGCTACAACATCCTACCATGTTCCTGAGCTGCACCATGTTGCTCCACTGCTGAGTTGTACCTCATCACGTTGTACACACTTGCTGCTCTTAATCATCATGTTGCACACATCATGTTGCTGCACTAGTTGTCACTGCTTTATGAGATAGGTCATCAACATTCAATGCTCTTCCTTCTTACAGTCAACAATGCAAGTCTTCAAGGTGAGGCTCTACCACTTGAGCGATCCTTATAATCAAACTATGTTGCTGGCTATTGCCTACGGCCTAGACCAACAGCAAGTTAAGCCTATGATTATTGAGTCCAACAAGACTGACTCAATCTGAATATACATAAGGACAGTTTTCTTCATTGTAATGACAACCTTATAAACTGTCCTCATGAACAGCCTCATCACTGCACTATCACCACACTTCTATGACACAGTCTTTGATGTTGTCATGATGACTAGTTAGGGCACTTCTTGGTTGTAGCTTAGGGATCCAAACAACCCTAAAACAACGACCTCTAGTTCCTCCTTATTGTGGATTCTATTGCCCCTTAAGAACAACATTAACTTGCTCAAACAGTCCTTAAATAGGCCACGTTGTCACCTACAGCAACATGGCATTATGATAGCGGCTTAGATGATTGTAACATGTCTCTTAGAGTTGCGTATAAGGTCTTCTTGCTATGGAATAAGGGTTGCACATAACAGTGGGTAGGGCATCATCCTAAATTGTGTCAAAGACATTTCCTTGATAGCATTTAGGAGGAGCTTCTTCAGGCAGCATATAGGTCCTCCCTTGACCGCGTATAAGTCTCCTTTGGGATTGTGGATTAGGGCTTCTCAACAACGGATATATTAGGTCTCTTTTGATAGTGTTTAGTCCTCCTTTGTGCAGCATATATAATCCTCCTTCAACTGCAGATATAGAGCTATATTTAGACCTTTTGTTGCGTAATAGGACCTACGGTAGGGCTCCTTCCAACTACGGCTATGCCTCTTTTGTCACTGTGGCTAGGGCTTATTAAGGCCTCCTTATACAACATATAAGGATCCTCCTTGTCTGCGTCTATAGGCCCTGCGTCTAGATGTCCAACGTATAAATCTCTCCATGGTTGAAGCTTGATCTTCATTAGGGCAGCATAGAGGTCTCCTTCGTGACAACGTATAGGATAGGGCATCCTCTAGGGCAGTGTATCCTCTTTAGGTCTCTCCTCCCACCAAAACCCAAAGACAAGTGGAGAGGAAGAGATCACCAAGAGGATGAGTGTCTAAATGACTTGAAGTCTCTCCTTTATTTATACTAAAACGTTGAGCACAATTGGGGTTTATTTGGTCGCTGGCCGACCTTGACGAATTGTCCCATAACACAAATAAATTCATATCTCCATGAATACTTATCGGAATCAGATGATCTTTAGATCAATCCTACACTTCTCGATGAGAGGGATCCAAGAAAAATATTAGCTACCATTAATAAGATGACTCGCATGGAGTTTGGCCCTAGTTGCCAATTTTATCACTTGTTATAGACTTGAAACATCAACACACAAAAATGGCTATTGTGGTTAATAATCCAAATATGCAAGATTCTCACCACAGAGATCTTCAAACACTCACAAGTTTTGTCATTTCATATACGTGTGAGTGGAACACGAACAACCATCAAATTTCATTTATAAATTTGTGCAAGGTTGGAGAGCTGGTTGTTTAGAGTGTAAGAGAATGTGAGAGTTAATTAAGATCTTATGCATTAGTTACCTAACATATATAGAGGAGATGTGATGCAGATTTAAGGAGAAGAAGAATCAAAACTAGAGATGTAGATATGCAGAACTGTAGACCAGGGAAACCAACATATTGTTGTCATTTGCATGAAGGGATTGAGGTCTCCTTTCAAGTTGTGCCTTGATAAATCCCTGGTTGAAGCTTATTGAGGTAGGAGTCTCCTATGGGTTGTAGCCTACAGAAAATATATAGGAGTTGGAGCTTCTTTGCATGTTGCAGCTTGCAAAAAATTGATGTGGCAGCCTATTGTAGGTTGGAGAGTACATAAAATCATATGTAATAAGGGAGTAGGAGCTTGCCTTTGCATCACAAATAAAAAAATTGTGGTTTTCTCCCTTTATGGGTTTCCACTTATATATGGTGTCCATATGTGCTTGATTTCATGTGTTGATGTGATGTTATGGTTTACGCATTACTTGTGGTTCACATATTCAATCTGTTGGTCATTATGTGTTAAGTTGCTCATTTAAAAGTTCAATTAATGAGTTTTAAAGAAAATAAATTAATGTCCATGAATGTACTAAACTGATTCACGTTGTTCGCCCTCCTCCACGCCCCTCTTAGTTTAGTCAAGTTTTCATCACATTTGTCATATCTATTCTATTTCTTATATCTTGAGTGGAAGGAGGAGGTCTTCTTTGAGGAGCAGGTTCTCTTCTTGAAGCAGATCTTGGAGCAAGTCTTCAATTAGGTCTTCTCCCTAAACTTCTTTGAAATCTTCCAAAGTTTCTTCTTCCCTTGTCATTCTTCGAGTGGGCTGCAAAATCTTAAGTCTTCACCTGGATTCACAATCTTGCCTCTGGAAACGAACCTTGATTCTTCTTGTGTGCAAGCAACCCACAACTTATGAAAGGAGGGCGGATTTTCTCTTCCACTAATGCTTGCTACAAAAGGATCCCAAGATTCAAGTAGACCACCCATTGGCACAACTACCAATTCTTTGTCGGATGTTTCTTCAATAGCTTTGAGTTGATCTCTCATTTGAGATATCCTTACAAAATATGATGCCACGATGTCATTATTTTCCATCTTGATATTGCAAATTTGACCCCTCAAACTTAGAGATTAATTGATGTTGTTGATAGTGTACAATCCAATAATGGCATCATATGCCTCCTTGGAGGTTTGGTGATCAACAATATAGGGAATTAGATGACCCCTAACATATTCCACAATGATGCTTCTTACCAAGATGTCATCTTCCTGAAATTTGCCTTTTCTTGCTTGGTCAGCTAGTTCAGTAACTTTTCTTGTAAAAATACCCAAGACCTTGTGCCTTGCAAGCACTAGGTCAATCCTAGCCTTCCATGCCCTATCATTTGTAGCTCTTTCAAGCTTGTCCTCGATCTTCATGAAGGAATTCATGATGAAGATGTCCAACCAAAATAGAAAGTAGAATCCCAAAACTCTTCAAAGTGTTTCTCAATGCTCTTCAACGTGATCTCAATGCTCTTTCCCTCCACCAAAGCTCTAATACCACGTTGGTTTTCTAGTGCAATCAAAACTAGTACAATTTTTCGAATTAATAACTACTTCCAGTGATACAATTAGTCTTCTTATAGCATTCAAATCATTAAGCAATTATACATGAAAGATTTCAACCATTCACTTTCTTCAATAGAGCAATATAGATCACAACAAACAGTAAAACAAGAGACAAGGGACACCAATTTTTAGACTAGCAGCCCAGGCAAAATCCACAAGGGGAAAACCAAACCAGTCTTTCCTTACAAGAAAGAATTCAGTTCATCAAAAGTATATCAAAATATTCCAAATTCTGACCTCAATATATCCAAGTCAAACCAGTCGACGGAGACAGAAAATAGTCAACTCTGGTAAAAGTCCAAGTCTGCAATAGAGAGACTGAATTTCGGCATGAGGTATCTCAGAACAGAGGGCCGAAATTCAGTCAAAAGTATAGTAAATGAACCAGTCAAAATCTCGGTCAAATGACAAAGTTGACTTACAGTCAACAGCCCAGAGACATAAATGTAATTTGGTCAACTTCAGTCAATGATCCTCAGAAAGTATTGGCCACCGAAAACAGTCATCAATTCAATCAAACAGAGAGCAAAGAACCAAAGCCAAAGCTGGTCAAAACAGATGTCAAAGCACTGGTCAACACAGAAATCAAATCTTCTTGTCCTTTCCTTCGCATATGTGAACTTCTCCTTGCTATTTCAAATTGAATGATGTGAGTGTGATGATGCCAAATGAGGGTCAACAAACTCTTATTTATATGTGGTTTACGAGGGTGGTTTTGACCTTGCGGTCAAACCTATTCATCATGTAGGGCCGACTTATGCACTTTAGGCTGACTTGGTCCACATTGAAAAATAACAATTTCTCCTTTGTTTTGTAAATGAAAATACCAACCATAGCTACCAATTTTCAACACTTCAGACACTATCAATCTTCTAATGTGTACACCTTACTTGTAATAACGCACAAATTCAATATGCAGATTTTTGTGAAACTGTATTTGCTTACTTTCTCTTCAAAATTAAATACACATTTCTGTTTCTTTTTCAGAAAAATATAAAACATCAGCACAAAACCAGCAAAGTATCGGTTGCACAAAAAATCAAATATGTACAAGGTCCTCCACATTAAGTTCCATTAGTTTTACTTGACTTTGGAATATGGTACTTCAAGTACTAATTTATCCATGTCATTGTACAAATTTATCCTGCAACCAAACATTGTCTTTCAAGATTGTAAAATGTCTGTTTTTTATTCCTTGTAACTCGCTTTTGATCTTGGGACCTGCCCATTCACAATAATATACTTGCAATAGATTCCTCTTCATTAATCCACCTCTATAACATATGGCCAGACTTGAACTCTGTCCAAGAATAGCAATATGAGACAGTACTACATAAGAACCTTCGGTAAACAAACAGCAGAAGATTCAAATCTGAGAGATTTTTCATTTTTTTAGCTTTTCCAATAATAATATTTAGAAGTACTAGCAACCAATCAACTTGCGCTTGAAATCCATTGTACACAGTTAAGTTAGATATAGCCATCTTTCAATTTTTTATTTAGAAGTACTAGCAACCAATCAACTTGCGCTTGAAAAACATCGTACACAGGTACATTAGATATTGTTGGCATTATGATACAAGTATTGTCCTTGATGGCAACTCACTCAGAGGTATGATACAGGGGTTTTCCTTGATGACAACTCACTCAGATAACAAATCATAGTGCACCAGGTCAAGAGAAAGGTATATGCAGGTTAACCTCGATGAAAGTGCGTATACACGCGGGTTAGAAGAACAAAAGGCGCTTATACGTACACACGCAGGTTCACAGAAGGCAAGGCGTGTACATGTTGGAAAACTAAGTTTTGGTCCCTGGTATTTATGGTATTTTGGTATTGGTCCATGGTATTTGGTCCGAAGTGTTGACCCTAGGTATTGGGTCCAAGATATTGGTTCTACGTGGTTTTGGACCATGGTATTGAGAGAGGCCCAAACCTATATAAGGAGAAGATTATTAGGCCAAGAGGGGAAAGTGTGGAATGTATATGAGGTTTGATCATGGATAGACTAGATCTGAATTATTGACGCATGTTTTATTGTATGAATGTTATGATCTGGGTATGACTGATGTCTGGAACTGTTGCAAAGTTATGAGTAATTATCTTCAGATTTGTACGCGGGTTCTCTCCGGTGAAAGTGCGTGTACACGCTGGTTTGACACAGTCAAGTAGCGTATACATTATGAGATTTGATATTTCAGGTTGCTGTTGGTTCTAGTGGTTGTTGCAGAGTTCTGGGCTCTGGTCTGTGTTCTGGTAACTGTGTTTTGATGACAGGGTTTCAGTGATTCGGTTGTTGGGTGATTCAGAGTTAATGATTGTATTGTAGTAGTGATTGTCTTGTATCTATGGATCCAATTTGAAAATTTATGAAACGTGGTCCCTGAAGGAAGAAAGAAGATCGTAGCCTTCTGTAGGCTGGCGCCTACATACTGGTAAACATATTGGCTAGTACAAGAGCCAGGGGGTTGTAGCTCCCTTCCAGGAGGAGCTGAAAAACGAGTGAAGGTTGGAGCCTTCAGTAGGTCAGCGCCTACGTACTAGTAAATGGATCGGCTAGTACAAGAGCTAAGGGGGTTGTAGCTCCCTTCCAATAGAAACTGGAAAATGAGAGAAGGTTGTAGCTTTCTGCAGGTAGAAGCCTGCGTACTGGTATAAGACTGCTCTAGTACAGAAATATTGTAAAAAGAAGTTTCTTATTAAAAGAAGATAGAGACGAATTGCAACAGGTGGTTTTCACCCACATTGGGTTTCCACCTTATATCATGGTGTTCATGTGTGCTTCTTATGTGTGATGATCTGTTCTGTTTTTACTGAATCTGTTTACTGTTCATATGGTTAATAATGTTCTGATGCACTCATTGAAGATCAACTAACTGAATCATAAATTTACTGGATATACGCTAGTTGCATTAAACACAGTTGCGTATACACACAGGTATCCAAAACTGAAGTAGCGTATATGAATCTGAGTATGAAAATGAAAAAGTGTTTGATTTGCTAACACTGATTCACCCCCCCCTCTCAATGTTATTTCCAACAGATATTTCCATCTTTCATTTTTTTAAACCATTATACTGAAACAGAACACTAATGTGAAATGCCATACATGTCAAAACGTCTCATATTATCAATGGACATGGGTTTGTCAACCAAAATCAATATGGTTAGGAAAGATGTACTCTGCTTTCATCCAAGAAGATTTAGTGATTGACTACTTGCAACGATATCTAAATATTGAATTCATATGCTCATTAGCTCCATCACATTCACTGGTTCGGAAAAGCTTGTGCATATGCTTGAATTTCTGAATGTTTTCCGTTATGGCAATTTGTAGTATGTAGTGTGATCTATGTACTTAAAAAACCAGTTATCATTGAATATACATCATATGGGCATTACAAACTTTCATATTAATAATGATTATCTTTATTTTCCTGAAATTTAGTGTTTTCTTTCTTTTTTAATTTTCCAAGTCAACTCCCGAGATTTTCCCAAGTCCAAAACAGCTCTTACTCTTCAGTCCCATCAACTCATTTTCCGAGTCAAGTCTAGCAACTTTACTCTTAGCTCAAAATTTTCCAATGATATTGACCTTTCAAGCTCAATCATAATAGAACAAGACATGAGTAGCCACACTCTTGATTGCTTAATCAAGGATTAATCAATTAATGAAGTCCATGTAGCAGCAAGCTCCTTTACAGTGACGAGTGAAATTTCAAGTTTAAATTGGAGATACATAAATTACAATGTCATTCAGCACTCTGACTTTTACAAATTACATGTGTTTTGGTGCGGAACTACTACAGCATAAAAATCTGGCTTCATAATCATCTAGAGCAAACAGCTCCAAAATTTGGGCCAACTATGGCAGTGAAATAGCATCGTTGCACTTATTCTGAATCTGAAGTCAAAGATATGCTAGGGTCAGAATTGTGTCGCCTGCGTTTCTTACGCCGATGATCAGAGTCTGAGCTTGCCGATGTGGAAGAAACAGAATGATGCTGCTTCCCTTTCCTGTGTTTCTTTCTGGACCTTTTTCTTCCTCTATTGCTATGTCTTCTCTTTGTTCGAGATGACTGACTTCTATGATGATCATCACTACTTGTTTCAGACTCAGTTCTGTGTGACTTCTTGTGCTTGCTTTTTTTCTTTCTGGATTTGTTTTTCCTCAACTTATCTTTTGAGAAACTGGTCAATAGTTCTGGAATGTCAGGTCCTCCATTTAAAAATCCTGGAACATTGAAAACAACTTAGTACATATGAACTGATCAGAAAAAACCAAGATGCTTAATCATTAATTAGCAAATCCTAGTGATCTGGCCCTCACTAAATATCCATACTACCGCTACAAATTTACTGCTGAAGTGAAACTGTCTGTAACATCCTAAACAATACAAACCTCCATACTCGTCAAAAATGTCTTCTGGAATTATTTGCTGGTTTGGATCATCTAACTTGAATCCACCACGGGGAGGGCTTATACCTCCTGGCTGCTGCTTAAGCTCCCACTTTATGGGCTGCATAAAAATAATATAAATAAGAATTAACCTCTAGGAATGGTAATAAATTAATAATACATTGAAAACTGTATTGTTTTTTGCTCTGATAAGTAACTAATGGTAAGTAAAAGTGACATTCCCCTTATTTTACCTTTCCTCTCCTTAAATTTTCAAGATTACCATTAATTGTTTCAGGATGTTTAAGAGTGGTTCCAACCTCATCAAACTCCCTACGGAGAAAGTAGAATTTCACATCCATTCAGAATAGATCAAACTTAACAGTTTTCAGGATTTTAGGATTAACAGGATTATAGCATTTCCACTCAATTGCACAATGATGAATTAGCATGTGATGAATTATTATTGTTGGAATTTTATCATTATCATTTTTTCTTTTACAGTTTTAGAGACAGAAACCCTGACATTCCCCCCATCCCCTTTGAATTTCCCTAAAATTTGGGGGTGCTATCACGTTCCCCATTACCTCTTTCAAAGTTCCAATACGGGTACCCAAAAGTCTTGAACCACGCATTTGTAAGCCCAAATGTGTACAATCTATGGCCCTATAGGGCCATGTGGGATGAAGCGTAAAAGTGTATCCCAGTTTGTAAAAAACAAAGTTCATATACGCAGTGGAAATCTTCAGAATAATTCGAAAACGTAAACATCCATTGTAGGACATGTAATGTATATTAAATATTGTATAAGAATTGATATGATATATGAGATGATTACAAATGAGAATGAGGGCTTGCTTATATACCCTAGGCAGGTGCCCTTTTATGAATGGTCATGTCTCTAAGACATGCCTCTTCATTACTAACTAACTAACCATTAATTAATTAATTATTATTTATTATTATTATATTTATATTTATTATTTTTAGATAAATTATATTCATAACATTGCGTCTCTCTCTTCAAGAAGCTTTGTCCTCAAAGCTTACTGAGAATATCTTCTTGTCTCTAAAATTTCATCTTCGTTGATACAAGATAATATGATGCTTTGAGTGATAAACAAAATTGCCGTATTGAGAATAGATCGAACCATCCTAGATTAATCTTCTGTGGAATCTTCTGATCTTTGGAAATTTGTGATGAATAGTTATCGTAGCACTGGATTTTGCAAACTTCAGTATTCTTGGGAACATAAATTTGTCATTTATGTTCGTACGTAGATTGATTAGAAAGTCTTCTCTTATGATTCAGATGTCGATAAATAGTTCTTTTGGTTGGACTTTCCCTTATCATGTTAGTGGTTGTTTCTTGATTTCCTTCAGGCACCGTTGTTGTTGAGTTGGCTACTAAATCATCATTTGGAATGTCCATCGTTTGAACTGCAACTTCTGCATGTGTTTCACTTCAGTGGTTTGTCCTCTGCTTGAGTTACGATTTTCACTAGATCGATATTTGTTTCTTTATCTTCAACTTGGACTAAAAACACTGGAGACTTCAATACTACTTCTTGAAGTTGCTCTAACTTGTCATTTAGTGATTTCTTGTCATTTTTAAGCTTCTTTATTTGCATTATGTAAGACTTGGTTATGATTCCTTAGACATAAGAGTTTGTCATTTTCTAAATCATTGACTTTGTCCTTAGCATTTCTCTTTATCTTTTAAATTTTTTATTTGCTCCAATAATTTTTTATTAAGGGTTTTTAGGCACAAATTTTATTTTTCTTTTTCTGATAGATTCTCCTTCAGTTCCTTATCAAAACTTTCATTTTCTTGTTTTAATTTTTGTTTCTTAACCTTGGACTTTTTTATCTGTGAAAGTAATTTCTCATTGTGGTCTCTTAGATGCCCAATTTCTTCGTTGCTTTCTGTTGATTTTTCATGAAACCGATCTTTGAGATCTTTATATTTCTTCTTTGATGCTTCATTCTTTTGTTGAAGTTTTGTGATTTCTTCCTTCAATCATTTTATATGCATCTCCTCATTGTCTTTAAGTTCCTCTATACTAAATAATCTTCCACACCATAGACAACATAAATTGCATTCTTTCTAATATATGTATATCCAATTTCGTCTAAACAATTTGGACATTTAGTCCAAAATAGTGCTTGCTGTGTGGGACTCATCTTGACTACTTCATTATTTTCGAATTAGGCTCCATTTTTCTTGACTTGATAACCTTCCTTGCTATTTTAATTTTTTTTATTATCTTATATATAATTTATATATTTATAATATATATATTCTCAACAATTGTTTTTTCCTTAACTCTTTCTTTTTTATAATTTTTTACCTTTTTTTTTACTTTATTTTTTTATAACTTTTCTATATATTTTATAATCTTTTTCTTTTTTTCTTTTTGAAAAGTTACAACCCTAGTGAAACGTGGCTATTCACCTCTTTGGGGTATAATATAAAATATATGTCCACTGATGTGCCTTTCACTCTGTTAATTTTCTCCACGTAAAAAGTAAAACTTACCATTCACATAAAGAGATTTTGTATTCCTTTTGTTCTTCTTTTACCTTGAAAATACCATGGGCAATTACCATGGGTTGCTAAAACCACGAGTTTGTAAACCACTTAATGAAGAATCAAGATAATCTTATCTACTCTTCTCTTACGTATAGTTTTAAAGATATTTGGAGAGATTATTTTTTGACTTTATCATGCACTTTTTATCAATAATGTAGGACCTTTTTATACATATGAATGTTCTCCTTCAAAATTTACATCTAATTATTTTTTTAACAGTATATTTTTTATATGATTTTTTTCTTTAAATCTTTTTTTTTAATCTTTATATGTACTTTTTTTTCTTTGACTATTGTCGTCTTCTTCTTCTTCTTCTTCTTTTGTTTAATGGCCAAAGCCCTGAATAACGAAACCAACGAAACTCCAACTTTGTGTAGCAAAACGCTTCAATTGTGACAACAACAAGGTTGACAAAGGATTTGTTAACACTCCTTAGTTTTCCCAAGGTTGAGAAAGGAAGCCAAGGAGGTAACCTCAAACCAACTTTTGACTTGGGACTTGGTAGCTAGCCCTACCAAATCAGAGAGGGCTCTCTCTAAAACAACCTCACAGCGAATGGAAATGACTGGAGTAAATTAAGGTTTTAGGCTAGGTGTTAGCTCAGTAGGGTTTATTGGATAGAGAGCACTAGGTCTAGGAACTAATTCAAGTAATTCTAAAGGTCAGTTACAGTCATAAGATGGGGCAAGGTAGGTGCAATCAGTGGCACAAATTGGTCTGTCATTGTAGTGTGGTGACGAGAATGTAGTAGGAGTTTAAGTGAGCAAAAGCATGAATTCACTTATCCAGAAGAAAAACATTAAATGCTAATCCCAAACACAACAGAGCATTAAAATGATGATTTCTGTTTAAAACTCATGAGATAAAGCATAAAAGGAAAGTAGATGACTGATAATAATCAAATATATAAGAAAACATAGGAAAAACAGAGTCACTGATCACAACACAAGAATCCCATAAAAATAGCTACAACTGTATATTATTTATGCTAATATCAAGTACACTAGTTCAAAAGTATGAGCTTCCAATATCCAACCCTCTCTATGAGTTCATTCTGACTACATATAGATGCAAAACAACATTCCTCCTCTGAAGGATCGAATCCTCCTTTCTAGGAACTAATTACACAATCCTCTCTAACCATTGCCAAAAACTAGGGAGGTTAGAAACCAATTCCCTTTTTACACTAACTAATTTGAGTTTGACTTTGAAAGCATTTAATTTCAAGACTTTCACTGTAACCATCATTAAAACACTCAACTGCATCAGGTAAAATCATTTAGACACTAATTACATCAAGAAAACTCAACTCTACACCACGAAAATGCAGAAAAAGGCCTCATCCATAGAAGCGCAACAAATGCTTCAAAAGCGCAGCAAGTCTTTGGGCTAATGTTTTAATGACCTTGAAGTGGTTTTGAACTTCGTTGATGACCTAGGAAGATAGTGTAGGATGTCTACTACACCCTAGAACCTTTAAGTCACCCAAACTCCATCATTAAGACTCCTAAAAACTGATTTAAAAATAAGTACTCCAGAAGCACAACGAGTCCTCTGAAACAGTGGCAAAAAGGAGGAAAATAGGTAGTTTTTGGTGTTTTTCTGAAAATTTATGAACTATTAAGTGACCCCAAGTAGTTTTCCAGCATGTACAAGTCTAGAGCTATCTCCACATGCTTTCCATTCTTCATTTTGAGCCTCTGAGAAAAACCGCAACGAGTACTCGTTGCATTTCTGTAGGGTACACTTGAATATGTGAAGGAAAACTTCAAAATTTCAAAAAATTTGCAAAACTTTATTTCCTTACCTTGCTTTCTGTCATGCCTTCAGACAACTAGTGATGACTCTGCCAAAAGATCAAGATTATCTTTCTTCTTAAGCTTCCTTAGGGTCTTCTTGAGTTTTTTCTTCATGTTTTTGAGCTTAACCCTAGAAATCATGTTTCTTGCATAATAGTGCCTTGCCATATGCCTCTGCATGGTGGTATCCCTGTTTACCTTTTTCAACAGCTTTTCCAAGTGCACATTTACCTTCTCAAGCCAATATTCCTTGTTCTCTTCAAAATCAACAATTAAGGTGTCATTTGTGTCTTTGTGGGCTTCAGGAGATGGCTCTTTCACAAGCTTTTCCTTTCTTAACATGGCTCTAGTTTTGGGTCTCCTTTGTTGTACCTGGATGTCTTTGTCTTCAAACTGCTCCACATCAATGATAGCCTTACCTTTGTCTTTAGCTGACAAAACATCTCCCTTGTTGAATGATGGATGATCTTCTTGTGGTTTGCTTTGCTGCACTAGGCTTAGTTTCAACTGTCTATTCTCTTGCTTCAAGAAATCCACCATGAAATTTGCTTTGGCAAGGTCATCTTTTAACTCCCTAATTTCTGCCTCTTTCTCTTTGAATATGTCTTCTGCTGCCTTGTCTCCATGTTGTTCCCCTAGGTCAACCATCTATATTTTCGGAGGTACCTCTTCATGATGTTGGAAAGGTGAATCATCTCTATCTCTAGGTGATTCTATCATGGCTTCAATCTACAATTGTTTTTCATTGACAACCTCCTTAGGTAGTCTTTTAGCCTGAGACCTAGTTCTAGGTTTAGGACTAGGCATCTTCTTTTCTATCTCAAGGGCAAAAACTAACATCTTACCTCTGTTGTATGTTTTTTGAAATTTCTTCTCTAGGTTGAGTTCTTGTCACTGATGGTATGCTTGATGGTTCATGTCTCTGTGGCCCAGAGGATGCAGGAGTATTTAGGCTCTTTGACTAATGGGAGACAGGTAAGAGAGCAACTGCCTTCAAGAATGCTTCCCATGACATGTTGACATGTGCCAGCTGGTGGAGAACTATGACTTGGATTAGAGCATGATGAAATAAACTTGCTTGATGATCTCTTCCCTTGGTTTGAACCTTCTCAGTCATTTTCACCAAGCTTCTAAACAAGTAATTAGGTAGGTTTAAGGGCTTTTGAGAAGTGAAATGCATCAACAACTTGATGTGATAATGATATAACTTGCTAAACCTGCCCTCACAAGTGAAGTACTTCATGATCATCCTCATCAAAGGGTTGTACTTGTCCAACAATTGTCTGCTAGGAAAAATATGAGAAGGGGACTCCTTGTACTATGGTTTCAAAAATACTTTGTAGCTCTCTATGTCTAAGTCCATCCCCTTGAACCAAATCTCACCTTGGTTAGGGATACGAGTTGCTGAAGCTATGATCTCTGCTGACACCATAAAGTTCACCCCTACAATTGTGACATGATCCCTTTTGAAATTGATGGCAAATAAACTTGTTAGGTCATGATTATAACGCACCTCTTGCACTTTCTTACAAAACCCTAGTCAGCTTGCCTGTTCAAATGATCTTTTGATGAATTCTGATGCATTGATCTCTTGCATATGAGTTGGCTCATATCTTAAGATCTCTCCCCCCTTAAACTTCTTACTTTCATTGGTCATGCTTTTGGCTTTACTCAACATAAAACCCTAGTTTGAAAAGAGAGGGGATAAGGGATTTAAACTACAAAACAAGGAAAAAACGCAACAAGTTTAGGGAAGGGAATGAAGGGGAAGGAAGTTAGGGAAATTTTTGGGGGTACGGGTAGATGTTAGAGACACATTAGTGGTGGAATTTCTCAGAATGGGTGAGAAAGAAAGGGTAAAAAGTGGAAAACACAGTCACAACCCAAAAACGCAACAAAAGCGCAATAAAACCATGGGTTTTTGGGGAAAATTGTGGAATGAAGGAAATTGGTGTGGGAAATGAATGTGGAATGCTCAATGAGGGTTTTTAGGGATGCATAAGCTTAGAAACAAAAGGATTCCTCTGTCAAGTAAAGCAAAAGCCCATAAAATGAAAAGCACAGCAAAACCCTAGGAGAGGAATTTAACTATTTTTTGAAAGAAATTACTGCATCAGCGAGTTGGTGAAGGCTTTACTTGCTCAAGAATCTTTGAAGCTTGTAGAGTGAGAAATGAGCCCTTTCTTTGCTCCCTTCAACCTTCAAACCAAAAACGCAGCTACCCTGCCAGAAACGCAACAAACTGACAAATTGAGCAACTGGTGATGGAATTCAAACTTCTGATGGTTGTGGCAAGTGTTACAATGGCAGAGAGGAACTCTTGAAGCTTTGGAAGGATAGAATGAAGTCTTTAATTGCTTTATTACTCCTTTATAACTCAAAAACTCGATTTTGGCTTGATGAAAACATGACATCATTTGTACTTTTGAGAAAATGACAATTCACTGATGTGACTGCAACATAATTTCTTCAAAAGGAAATGTTACCTTGTTTCACTTTATTCCCTAATTTGCTAACTCCCATGATGGTGATCAAAATGATGACATGACTCCCTTATTTACTTTTGATGACTGATATAATGATGACAATCAAAGGTGAATCCTAGACCATGACCTATATGATGACACATTAACTCTTTTGATGACCTAGGACAGGGGATGATGACATGACCATGATGGGTGATGGTGACCTTAAGCAAGTGGAGGGAGTAGCGATGACTTAGACAGTAACCAATGACCATTTGACAACCAAAAGGTATCAAATTTTATTTGAAAATGTAACAATTCGACCTAATGACCCTATCAACCACATGGAAAGAGTACATTTGATCACTAGTGTCTCATATACACTAACAAGATAAATGGCTAAAGGTCGGATAAGATTGGTTCTCTTCAGCAGTTGAGCGTCCAGAGGATCGAACAACTCTGATACCTAAAACAGTGCGATACACGCATATGGATTTCCAAATGAATTCAATGAATTGATTTGAGCAACAATACTCAATAATAAAAAAGAGATATTTTACAAAGATAGAAACATCCAGTTTCTATGTAAGATTCAGTTTCATATAAGAAACTGCTAAAGAAATGAAAATAGCAACAGCTAGAAGACTGAGCATTAAACTAAATTAGAATTATTCTAATACCCTCCCTTAATGCTCAATCTATTTACAACACCAATAGACCCCCTGAATTGTTCAAACTTAGCAGGACCAAGTGGCTTGGTGAAGATATCTGCAGGCTGCTCTGTTGTCGGAATATATCTCAACTGAACGGATCCGTCTTCAACAAGTTGGCGAATGTAGTGGCAATGAGTTTCTACATGTTTTGTTCGTTCATGAAAGACGGGATTTTTGGCAAGTTTGAGCACTCCCTGATTATCACAAAACAAGGAAGTAGGACCTGTCTGGGAAGCATGCATGTCTGCAAGCATACGACGAAGCCAAACTGCCTCACAGGATGCCTTAACTGCTCCTCGATATTCTGCTTCAGTGGAGGAGAGAGCCACGGCTTGCTGCTTCTTACTAGTCCAGGTGACAGCACCAGATCCTAGACTAAACACATACCCAGCTGTAGATTTACGATCATCAACCGAACTGGCCCAGTCAGAATCTGTGTAACCACTGAGTATAGGATCGGAACTGCGAGTGTATAGAAGTCCATAATCAGAAGTGCCACGCACATATCTTAGCACACGCTTTGCTGCTATCCAATGATCAGCTTTAGGAGCTGACATGAAGCGGGAAATGTAGCTCACTGAAACACTGATGTCTGGTCTGGTGGCAGTAAGGTAGATAAGACTGCTTACTAATTGCCTGAATAAAGTTTCATCCACAGGAGGAGAGGATGACTGAGCTGAAAGTTTGAGCCCTGGTTCCATAGGAGTCTTGGCTGGTTTGCAATCTTGCATTCTGAACCTGTCCACAAGATTCTTGGCATACTTGGACTGAGAGAGAAAGATGTGATTCTCAGTCTGCCAAACTTCAATCCCTAGACAGTAGTGAAGCAGTCCCAAGTCTGTCATATCAAAAGTTCTGCATAAGTCTTGTTTGATCTCATGGATCAAATGTGCAGCGCTGCCAGTAATGATAAGGTCATCTACATAGACAACCACAAACAAGATATCATCATCAGTGTTCTTGATATATAGATTTGCATCAGATGGGCTTCGCTGAAAACCATGATCTGTCAGGTACTGATCAATTTTCATGTACCAAGCCCGAGGAGCTTGTTTCAATCCATAGAGAGCTTTAGCTAATCTACACACTTTTTGTTCTTGACCGGCAATCTTAAACCCTGGAGGCTGTGTCATGTAGACTTCTTCCTGTAAGTCACCATTTAGGAAAGCACCTTTTACATCCATCTGATGAACTTTCCATTTAAACTGAGCTGCTAGGG